>JAIFGZ020000411.1:0-173842 GCA_019925245.2 Oryza australiensis | reverse complement strand
AAGGGTTACGCGGAAGCTACGCTAGCCGAAAACAAAAATTTTCTACCGCGCAAACCAGGAACACTTGCAAGTAAGGGCCGATAGATCGTTACCGATTGGAGTGTGCAATGGAAATTGACCAATCGGGGCTATCCGATCCGGAACAAGTGTAGCCGATTCTCGCAAGCCGACAGCCCGATACCGGGGACAGCCGATTCGCCAATCAGCCGATTCGCGAGATGCCGTAGCCGATCCGAAGCCGATCAACGGCGCGCAACGTAGCAGCGCCTCACGGTATCCACACGTCCGGGGACAAAACGCCGTACACCCGTGTGCTAGCACGCGATGCAAGGCTAGGGTTTGGCTCGAAAGTGGGGAGGGTTTCCGTGGAGATTGATCTCGGCGACTTCGTTGCACGCGATGCAATTGACGTGCCGCAGCTCTCCACCCCTCCCTCCTTTATATAGAGTTGGCCGACGGGACTAGTGGCCGATCAGACTCTATTTTGAATCGGATCCTATCCGAATCTCACGAGTTGGCTGCCCATACGTCGTAAGCCCATAGGACTCTATCCGATCGAGCCGTATCCGAGTCCAACTCGAATGCCTGTTCTTATCCCCTTAAGCGTGCGACCCTGTAGGTTCGGTATACTCGGTTTCGGCTATAGTCTAACTTAGCCTACCATCGGCTCGAGTCCAACTCACCGACTGACACACAATGCGGCGCCTAGCGCACATATTGACACCATAGTATACAAGAATATAATATCGGCTCGAACCGTAATGTGTACACAAATCCCTTTGCCTCACGATACCGCTTAAGCTATAGGCAAGATGTGTGCCATCTCTTCAATAGCTTAACCATTCACTCGAACCGTATTGGATTATCCGTCCGTTGATTGACTCCTCAATCAACTTAGCATGGCCATGCATTTCCATAATCCATTACCTCGAGGGGCCAGAGATATCTCTCCAAAGGAGGGGCAAATTCCATCTTGATCACTCACATCCCACTCCATGTTTCATAGCAAACCCAAAAACTACCTTTATAACTACCCGCATTCGGAATAGCGTTTGGTAGTCCCAAAGTAGGCTACTACACATGTTGGAATCCATGGTGATCTCGGTCTAAGGACTTTGTACTAACACTACTCGAGACCAACTAATGGCACATTAATTCCCGTAGTGTCTCATGGTGGGTCTATCCAACAATGTGTTCTCCAACACATATGTCCATGTTTATTGATTTGGTATCTTCATACCCATGATCTATGAGACATGATCATCAATCAATAAACATGCCGATCTTAGAATCATATTTGTTCCAACAATATGACATATGATCGAGGATCGTTTAGAAATAGATTCATGCATAAAGAGTCTCATAAATAAGTCATGTACTTATTGATCAATACAAGATGTCTATTTCATGGAACCGAATAACACTTTATTCATAAATACATAAACATTGACGTGATATCCAACATCTCCATGTTGCCTCTAGGGCATATCACTAACAATCT
Organism: Oryza australiensis; assembly: GCA_019925245.2. Classification (NCBI taxonomy): domain Eukaryota; kingdom Viridiplantae; phylum Streptophyta; class Magnoliopsida; order Poales; family Poaceae; genus Oryza; species Oryza australiensis. Next base: position 172,341 of record JAIFGZ020000411.1, on the reverse strand, counting down.
CCCACTTGCACTAGAGTCAATCATGTAAGTATCTAATACCCATTGCTCTTGTGTGCGCCTCATGCTTCGGTGAGGGAGAGGTTTTGTCGGCGGATCGGCTATGTTGAGATCCGTGTGCACTTTGCATATCTTGACATCACCTCTGTCCACAATCTCGCGGATGAGATGATATCGCCGAAGTATGTGTTTGGACTTCCGATGTGACCTCGGCTCCTTGGCTTGCGCAATGGCTCCACTATTGTCACAATAGAGAGACATTGGACCAGTCGTACTAGTCATCACACCAAGCTCAGAAACGAATTTCTTGATCCAAACAGCCTCCTTTGCAGCTTCCGAAGCAGCAATGTACTCGGCCTCCGTTGTAGAATCAGCAACGTATCCCGCTTGGAACTCTTCCAGTGATCGCGCCTCCGTTCGTGCAAAACACGAACCCGCATTACGATCTATAATCATCCTTGTCTGTTTGGAAGCTAGCATCGGTGTAACCACTTACAACGAGCTCTTCTTCACCTCCATAGACTAGGAACATATCCTTAGTTCTTCTCAAGTACTTAAGGATATTCTTTACGGCATCCAGTGACCTTCACCTGGATCTCGAGTATACTGCTCGTAGCACTCAAAGCGTACGAGACATCCGGGCGTGTACAAAGCATGGCATACATGATGGATCCAATTGCCGAAGCATATGGAACCATACCCATCTTATTCCGCTCATCATGTGTCCGAGGACACCGATTCTTGCTAAGATTAATGCCATGTGACATGGGCAAGAAACCTTTCTTGGAATCATGCATGTTGAACCTTTTCAACACCTTGTCAATGTATGTACTTTGGCTTAATCCAATTAGCCTCTTGGATCTATCTCTATAGATCCGAATGCCCAATATATATGCCGCCTCCCTAAGTCTTTCATGGAAAAACTATTTTTCAATGAAGACTTGACGGATTCAAGCATAGGGATATCATTTCCAATCGCAATATGTCATCCACATATAAGATTAGAAATACAATTGCGCCCCACCGACCTTTTTGTAAACACATGCCTCTTCTTCATTTTTGATGAAACCAAACCCTTTGATTACTTCATCAAAACGAATATTCCAACTCCAAGATGCTTGCTTCAATCCATAAATGGATTTCGTAGCTTGCATATCTTTCAGGTGATTCTCGGATCGACAAAACCCCGAGGTTGTATCATGTATACATCCTCGCTTAGGTTTCCATTTAGGAAAGCCGTTTTGACATCCATCTGCCATATCTCATAATCGAAATATGCAGCAATCGCTAGGATAATCCGAATAGATTTAAGCATTGCGACGGGCGAGAAGGTTTCATCATAATCAACTCCTTGAATCTGTTTAAAACCTTTCGCCACCAATCGCGCCTTATAGATGTGAACATTTCCATCCATATCGGCCTTTTCTTAAAAACCCATTTACACTCAATGGTTTTGACACCATCAGTGGATCAACCAAGTTCCAAACTTGATTGTCGTACATGGATTCTATTTCGGATTTCATGGCTCCAAGCCACTTGTTGGAATCGGGTCCCACCATCGCTTCCTCATAGGTCTTAGGTTCATCGTTGTCCAACAACAATATATCACGTTGTTCCGCACCTGTGTACTGTCGGGCGCACGACGTGATCTTTCGCACCTCCAGTGGGGCCGGTGTATCTACAACGTGGCGCAACACTTTGTTCCTCCTGTTGTGGTTCGTGGTCGTTGAAACGTTTTCTCGGTGTTTCTTGAACTTCTTCAAGATGCACCCTGCTCCCACTAACCCTTCTTGAAAGAAACTCTTTCTCCAAGAAGACACCATGTCGGGCGACAAACACTTTGCCTTGTTCCCGATTATAAAAGTAATATCCCTTAGTTTCCTTAGGATATCCCACAAAGAAGCACTTGTCGATTTGGGTGTGAGCTTGTCGATTGTAAACGTTTTACATAAGCCTCACATCCCCAAATTTTGAGAAAAGACAAACTAGGGGTTGCCCTGTCCATATCTCATATGGTGTCTTTTCAACTCGACTTAGATGGAACTCTATTTAGTGTGAGCGCAGTGTTTCAAGAGCATATCCCCGAAGGATAACGAAAGATCACTTTGGCTCATCATCGACCGCACCATGTCCAACAAGGTGCGATTTCTCGTTCGGACACTCCGTTCCATTGTGGAGTTCTGGCGGAGTCAAGTGGAACAATTCCACAATCTTTTAGATGATTACCAAACTCTTGGCTCAAGTATTCCCTCCACGATCTGATCGTAGAAACTTGATTGTTTGCCCTAAATGATTCTGTACTTCATTCTGGAATTCTTTGAACTTTTCAAAGGATTCGGACTTATGCCTCATTAAGTAGATATAGCCATATCTACTAAAGTCATCGGTAAAAGGTAATGAAGCACGATAACCACCTCGGCCGTTGAGCTCATTGGTCCACATACATCGTATGTACGAGTACCAACAAGTCACTTGTTCTCTCACTTGCCCCGTGAAAGGTGCCTTTGTCATCTTACCAAGTAAACAAGACTCACATGTCTCAAATGATTTAAAATCAAAAGAGTGAAGCAATCCATCCTTATGGAGCTTCTCCATGCGTTTCTTATTTATATGGCCTAAGCGACAATGCCGATAAACGTGGGGTTTATATCATTAGAGAGTTGCCTTTACGTATTAATGTTATAGATGGGAGACGCTTCAAGATTCAAAACGTATAATCCATTCACCAATGGAGCATGAAAATAGAACATATCTCCGAGATATATTGAACAACCATTGTCCATTGATCTAAAATCATATCCTTCCGCTTGCAAACATGAAGCGGAAATAACGTTTTGACATAGTGTTGGAACACAATAACAATTATTCAATTCCAAAACTAATCCGAAGGTAGATGAAGTGGTACTGTGCTGACAAGAATCGTAGCAACGCTTGCTCCATTGTCGACGCGCGGTTCACCTCGCCCTTCTCAATCCTCTACTTCTTCTCATTCCCCGCAACAATTTGCAAATATGAGCTACCGATCCGGTATCAAATACCCAAGAGTCGTAGGGTGAAGTAGCAAGATTAATGTCTATAACATTAATACCTGAAGCGAAGTCGTACTTTGCTTCTTTTTGAGATCCTCCATGTACTTCTTGGTTCCTCTTCCAATGGCCTGTCTCCTTGCAATAGAAGCAAACGGCATCGATGCCGCCGACCCCTTCTTGCCCTTCTTTGCATTGGAGGCACTCGTGATCTCATCGGGAGTTAACTTCCTCTTGGTGCAAAGTTTCTTGACAGTGGTTTGCGCTTTGCCTTCTGCATCATCATCACATGATGACCATTTTTTGATACTCTCCTCACTGTCTTTAGCATCCCATGCAATTCAGCCAAGGTTCTATCCATATTGTTCATGTGATAGTTTAATATGAATGGCTCGAAGCTCGGAGGGAGCGACCGGAGAATCACATCGAGCCAACTCTTGGCTAAGGGGAAAACCTAGTTTTTCCGGACTCTCGATATAGCCATTCATCTTTATCACATGCGGATCGACGGGATTCCCTCAACAAGCTCGCACGCAAACAAGGACTTTGAAGTGTTGAACCTCTCGGCCCGAGCTTGGTTCTCAAACATGCCACGCAGTCCCCGAATAATAGTGTGAGCATCGCTGCTCTCATATTGCTTCAAGCTCGGGGACATTGTAGCAAGCATGAGACAACTTATATCTAGGGCATCATTAGTGTGCTTCTCGTAAGCTCTCCGTGCGTTGCGGTGGCATTATTTGGCAAATCCTCGGGATAGGGTACTTCAAGAACGTACTCCCATTACGCTCTTGCTTGAGAACAATTCTCAAGTTGCGTTACCAATCCATAAAGTTTGTTCCATTTAATTTTTCCTTTTCGAGAATAGATCGCAAATTAAAGGTACTAGGTGTAGTATTAGCCGCCACTTATTCTACAACAGAAAAAGCAAAGTTTAGCACAATGTTTATGCTATGTCTATTGTTAAACAATTTAACATTAGACTCTCATTACGTATTTTCCACCTTCCCTCTAGGTTACGTATTGGGTCAAGATCCACATGTTAATTAATTTTCTAGTGAGCTTTGGCATCACCGCTAGAAAATTAGTAACATCGGTAAGCAACACCTTGCTAATCACATCTCTATGTGACTCTTGTTGTTGGTGTGGCATCTCCATGCCCCGGCGCCAACCTATGCCCTAAGGCCCAAAACTGTTTTGATAGCCTTGTTAAGTAAACCAAATGCTCCGCATGTATATGTCGACATATACCCCTCGTGTTATGATAGAGAATGGCACTCGCTTGGCGGACCCACCATTGACGAGCATAACGGTGACGGGTGCAACATTTGGAAGGGCATCATTACTACTTAATTTTGCGAGGGATGCTATCCTATCAAACAAACATATCACATATGAAAGCAAGAAGAATAGCATATAGTGAAATAGTATGGCCCCCTTCACATGGTGATCTCCATCTCCATGCCGGTGTACAGGATCTCCATCTTCATCACCGTTCTTTCGAGTGCCGAATGCTTGATTTCTTCAAACTAAGCTACTACTATAGAAGCTCTAATTGAAGATTACATCGACTCGCAGGTCGTGAAAGAATATTACAAGCATTGCACGTATGAAAGAATATTATAGGGATTGCACATATGAAAGAATATTACATGCATCACATGCATCTCATACATCTCATACATACAATAGGGCCATACCATCTCAAAGCATTCTCTGCAAAAACAAGTTAGGCGTAGAAACGTTTTCTACTTATCGCAGAGCTACGGCATCGAGACGACCTATAAGGGGGTACGCACACCACACGAAATTCATAGATCCAATCTATGAATTCGCTTACGGAAACCATGTCGGCATAATCATATTATGCCGTCCCGATACACTATCAAGGGAGATGGTTTGCGTAGGCGCGAGGCAGCTAACAAGATCGGACTACGAGATAGCTTCGGCATAATCACATTATACCGTTCCGATACACTATCAAGGAACGCTATCTCGAACCCAACTCAAACCGAGTTATATGGAAATTGCTTCGACGTAATCACATTACGCCATTCCGATACACTATCAAGGAACGCAATTAACATTAACTCTCCTCAACAGATCCCGTAAAACCGATTGATCTAATCAACCCATGCGCAAAACTTGTTCCAGATCCAATCCAAAACCCGAACTAAGCAAGATTAGCTCGATACCACTGAAGGGTTACGCGGAAGCTACGCTAGCCGAAAACAAAAATTTTTACTGCGCAAACCAGAACACTTGCAAGTAAGGGCCGATAGATCATTACCGATTGGAGTGTGCAAGGAAATGCCAATCAGGGCTATCCGATCCGAACAATGTAGCCGATTCTCGCAAGCCGACACCGATACCCGGGGACAGCCGATTCGCCAATCAGCCGATTCGCGAGATGCCGTAGCCGATCCGAAGCCGATCAACAGCGCGCAACATAGCAGCGCCTCTACCGGTATCCACACGTCCGGGGACAAAACGCCGTACACCCGTGTGCTAGCACGCGATGCAAGGCTAGGGTTTGGCTCGAAAGTGGGAGGGTTTCCGTGGAGATTGATCTCGGCGACTTCGTTGCACGCGATGCAATTGACGTGCCGCAGCTCTCCACCCCTCCCTCCTTTATATAGAGTTGGCCGACTGGGACTAGTGGCCGATCAGGACTCTATTTTGAATCGGATCCTATCCGAATCTCACGAGTTGGCTGCCCATACGTCGTAAGCCCATAGGACTCTATCCGATCGGATCCCTATCCGATCGAGCCGTATCCGAGTCCAACTCGAATGCCTCGTTCTTATCCCCTTAAGCGTGCGACCACGTAGGTTCAGGTATACTCGGTTTCGGCTATAGTCTAACTTAGCCGACCATCGGCTCGAGTCCAACTCACCGACTGTCAACAGCGGCGCCTAGCAGCACATATTGACACCATAGTATACAAGAATATAATATCGGCTCGAACCTGTAATGTGTACACAAATCCCTTTGCCTCACGATACCGTTAAGCTATAGGCAAGATGTGTGCCATCTCTTCAATAGCTTAACCATTCACTCGAACCGTATTGGATTATCCGTCCGTTGATTGACTCCTCAATCAACTTAGCATGGCCATGCATTTCCATAATCCATTACCTCGAGGGGCCAGAGATATCTCTCCAAAGGAGGGGCAAATTCCATCTTGATCACTCACATCCCACTCCATGTTTCATAGCAAACCCAAAAACTACCTTTATAACTACCCGATTACGGAATAGCGTTTGGTAGTCCCAAAGTAGGCTACTACACATGTTGGAATCCATGGTGATCTCGGTCTAAGGACTTTGTACCAACACTACCCGAGACCAACTAATGGCACATTAATTCTGTAGTGTCTCATGGTGGGTCTATCCAATAATGTGTTCTCCAACACATATGTCCATGTTTATTGATTTGGTATCTTCATACCCATGATCTATGAGACATGATCATCAATCAATAAACATGGCGATCTTAGAATCATATTTGTTCCAACAATATGACATATGATCGAGGATCGTTTAGAAATAGATTCATACATAAAGAGTCTCATAAATAAGTCACGTACTTATTGATCAATACAAGATGTCTATTTCATGGAACCGAATAACACTTTATTCATAAATACATAAACATTGACGTGATATCCAACATCTCCATGTTGCCTCTAGGGCATATCACTAACGAAGTCCCCGAAGAAGATGGCCAAATCGGGATCCGGCGACGCCAAGACCAAGAAGATCTCCCTTGATCCATCGGATCCCTCGAAAGCTCGTAATCGGCGCGACCTAGATCCCAAATAGGAAAGCGCACTCGTCACCTTCCTCCAAAATAATAAAGATGTTTTTGCTTGGAAACCATCTGATATGCCTGGAATTCCTAGGGAGGTGATCGAGCACTCTTTGCACATCAAAGATGACGCCAAGCCGATAAAACAACGATTGCGCAGATTCGCACAGGACCGAAAAGACGCTATCAAGGAAGAGCTCGCAAAACTCTTGGCTGCCGGCTTCATTAAAGAAGTCCTTCATCCCGACTGGTTAGCCAACCCAGTCCTGGTCCGCAAGAAGACGGGGCAATGGCGTATGTGCGTTGACTATATTGACCTCAACAAAGCCTGCCCCAAAGATCAATTCGGGCTGCCTCGCATCGACCAAGTCGTAGACTCAACAGTCGGCTGCCAACTCCTGAGTTTCTTGGATTGTTACTCGGGCTATCACCAGATCAGCTTGAAAGAATCCGACTGCCTGAAGACATCGTTCATCACGCCGTTTGGGGCCTACTGCTACATCACAATGCCTTTCGGCCTGAAAAACGCCGGCGCCACATACCAACGCATGATCCAAAGATGCTTCCAGACGCAGATCAGCAAGAACGTAGAAGCCTACGTCGACGACGTTGTCATCAAGACCAAGCAGAAAGAAGACCTGATCGCTGACCTAGAAGAAACTTTTGCAAACATTCGGGCCTTTAGAATGAAGTTGAACCCGGAGAAGTGCACTTTTGGCGTCCCATCAGGCAAACTGCTCGGCTTCATGGTGTCACATCGCGGCATCAAAGCCAATCCAGAGAAGATCAACGCCATCTTGAGCATGAAGCCCCCGAGTAACCAGAAGGATGTCCAGAAGCTCACTGGCTGCATGGCGGCACTAAGCCGTTTCATCTCTTGACTCGGCGAACGAGGCATGCCCTTCTTCAGATTGCTAAAGAAGACAGACGACTTCCAATGGACCGCGGAGGCCAACAAAGCCTTTGAAGATTTCAAAGAATTCCTGACAATGCCACCTGTCCTGGCCTCGCCTCAGCCCCAGGAACCTCTGCTGCTGTACGTTTCAGCCACTCACAAAGTGGTTAGTACAGTTCTCGTGGTCAAGCGCGAAGAAGAAGGACGGGCTCAGAAGATTCAGAGGCCGATCTACTTTGTTAGCGAACTGTTGGCAGGAGCCAAAATTCGCTACCCTCAGGTACAAAAATTACTCTATGGTGTTCTAATAACCGCGAGGAAGTTGGCACACTATTTTCAGGGCCACTCGGTCACCATCGTCACTTCTTTCCCACTCGGCGATGTCATCCACAACCGCGAGGCGACTGGGCGCATCGCCAAGTGGGCTCTAGAGCTGATGCCATTGGACTTGACTTTTAGGGCGAGGACGTCCATAAAGTCACAAGCCTTGGCAGATTTCCTAGCCGAGTGGACTGAGCAACAAGAGAACGTACCTCGGGAAGACCTCCAACACTGGACCATGCACTTCGACGGATCCAAGAGGATCACCGGCTTAGGAGCAGGAGTTGTGCTGATCTCCCCGACCGGGGAAAGGCTAAGATACGTCCTTCACCTCCACTTCTCTGCCTCACACAACGTTGCTGAGAACGAAGCTCTGCTACATGGACTGCGTCTCGCAGTTTCACTCGGAATACGTCGTCTCATCGTGAAAGGCGACTCCCATGGTCGTCAACCAAGTAATGAAGGACGGGTCCTGTCTAAACGACACCATGGAGGCCTACCGACAAGAGGTCCGCAAACTTGAAGACAAGTTTGACGGGCTCGAACTCTCACACGTCTTGAGGCATAACAACGAGGCAGCCGATGAGTTGGCACAGTTCGGGTCCAAGCGCGAAGCTGCCCCAATAGACGTCTTTGTCGAGCACCTCTATGAACCAACCATCACGGCAAAGGCAACTTCCAACGAACAAGCTGCGAACGAAGTCGCCATGACTGACGCCGACTGGAGGACACCGCTCATCAAATTCTTAACCCAGCAAGAGCTGTCGGATGACCGGGATGAAGCAGAACGCGTCCGGTGTTGTTGCCAAGCATACGTCATGGTTGACTCCGACTTATACAAGAGAAGCCCCTCTGGAATCCTAATGAGATGTATCACACCCAAGGAAGGGAGGCCGCTACTTCAAGACATCCACTCGGGCATATGCGGAAGCCACGCGGCAGCACACACCCTGGTCAGCAAAGCTTACAGGCAAGGTTTCTTTTGGCTTACCGCGGTCTCCGACGCGGACAAAGTCGTACGAACCTGTGAAGGCTGCCAATTTTTTGCCCGACAGAGCCATGTCCCGACCCAGGAGCTACAAACAATCCCACTATCCTGGCCGTTCACGGTATGGGGCTTGGACATGGTCGGCCCCTTCAAGAAAGCTCCAGGAGGATTCACACACCTCTTCGTCACAATCGACAAGTTCTCCAAGTGGATTGAAGCCAAGCCGGTCGCCACAATTACTGCTGACAAGGCACGGGACTTCTTCCTCAACATCGTGCACCGCTTTGACGTCCCAAACATAATCATAACCGACAACGGGACTCAATTCACGGGAGGCATCTTCAAGGAATTCTGCGAGGACTTCGGAATCAAGATCTGCTACGCATCAGTTGCCCATCCCAAAAGCAACGGACAAGTCGAACGAGCCAACGGCATGGTCCTCCAAGGCATCAAGGCCTGCGTTTTCGATCGCCTAAACCCTTACGCGGGCAAGTGGGTCCAAGAGCTTCCCTCGGTCTTATGGTCGCTGCGGACCACACCCAGTCGGGCTACCGGCCAAACTCCCTTCTTTTTGGTCTACAGCGCAGAAGCCATGTTGCCAAACGAGATGGAGTACGAATCCCTCCGAGTCCGCAGCCTTCAACGATGAACGCTACGACCCCGACCGAGTGGATGACCTCACCCGATTGGAAGAGGCCCGTGAGGCAGCCCTCATCCGCGGCCAAATACCTTCAAGGGCTCAGAAGATACCACAGTCGCAACGTTCGAGCACGAGCTTTCATCGTTGGCGACCTGGTCCTTCGCAAGATCCAGACCACCAAAGACTGTCACAAGTTATCCCCCTTATGGGAAGGACCGTACATAATCGCTGAGGTGACTCGGCCCGGTGCATACCGGCTAAAGCGTGAAGACGGGTCTATGGTGGAGAACTCCTGGAACATCGAGCATCTTCGACGATTTTATGCTTAATTTGACTAAGGTTTCATGTTTTCCTTGACGCCAACCTCAAGCAAGATGACTTCTTGAGTTAGCGTCGGGGCTATACACACGTCAATAAAGCTTAAGTTTTCCTCATCAACTTCGTGCATGATTTGGTTTATCATTGTTTAATGTTCTTCGATTCGAGTTCGGTGTCTAAGGACCGAGAGTTTTCGATGACCTAATCGAGCCTTGGCTTGGTGACAGTCAGACGAAAATTACTTAAGAAATTTCACACAAAAACTCGGATCAAGGCATTAACATAAATAAACTAAATATATCGCAAGTTCTACATCAGAGCATCATGATCACACGACATTTACAAGACAGTTTTCGAAAGATAAATCAAATCCGGAAATTGTTCACTACATCGACGAAGATATTCTTTGCCGACTCCTGCGCCTCACTCAGCATATCCAAGGCCTGCTCATTTGTGGTCCCGTCAGCGAAGCCCTCCCCGACCGAGTGGATATCCACTCGGGGGTAAAGGGACTTGGTCTGTGCAAGAGCCAGACCAGCCCTCATGTTGGCGGCTTCAGTGATGTTGGCAAGATACTGGTCAGGGGCTAGCCTGAGCTTGTCAAAGACTTCAACTGGGTCCAGGTAGCTGGACCCGACCCCATGGTGGAACAAGGATAGCAAGATTGGCGCAGCAGCATTGGCGACCTCTTCCCGGGCCTCTCCGGCTTGTTTGACCCGCTCAAGCAAGACGTCATATTGAGCTCGGGTCTTAACCTTGTAAGCTGCCAAAAGCATCTGATCATGCAAAGCACTCAGAAATAAAGCAGCGCCAAAGATCCTACTTCGAAGAAGCTTACCTTCAAATTCGGCCTCCAGTTCGGCCTTGTCGAGGCTGATTGCCTCCAGCCGGACCTAGAGCGAGTGCACCTCCGACGAATTTTCTACAAGCAAGGAAGATCGTCAGCAACCGGGATCAACATGAGAATCATAAAGAAACTCGGAGAGATGAGCTTACTCCCGATTGATCCTCGGAGGTCGAGGTTCACCTCCCGAAGCTCCGCGATCTCCCTCCTTAGAGCGCCTCCCTCGACGCGGCTTCCTCTTGAGTGGTTTTCAGCTTCCGCTGGACGTCCTCTAAGGAGCTCAGGTGAGGAACCAGCTTCTCCAGCACCTCGGACTTCGCCATGGAACGGCAATACTCCTTCTGTACGTGAAATTCGAAGAGTGACCGACTAGAAAAGGATGATAACACAATAAAAGAAAAGGACTAAGACTTACGTTGAGTAGCCGAGTCGCTTCGTTCAAGCTTTCAACAAGGGCATCCCTTTCTTCCCTTTCAGCTTGCCTGTCCAGGATGATGCCCTGCCTCTGGCCTTCCGAGTCCCGCCACTCGATCTTGATTGGGGAACCCGTGTTTCGAAGACTCAAACCGGGATTTCCTCCACCGTGGTGCGATAGGGAGAACAAATGAAGACATGAAAGATTCAAACTAAAAGAGCAAAGAGAAGATTCTGATACAAGACTCACCGGCTTTAGTGGCAGCGCACTTGGGTGGAACAGCCTGGCTGGCCTCCTTCCTCTGGCTCTTCGCCAAGTGATCCTCAGTCAGGGCTGACCGAGCCGCGGCCTGAGGTTTCTCGGTTGCCAACTGGCTTCTAGTCGGGACGTCCCGGCTGGCGGTCGGGCGCTCCTTCCTTGGCGCATCCTTCTTCGGAGGCGAAGGTTTTTTGCCCGAACCGCTCTTGCTCGGACGCGGGCTACGAGGCTTCGGCTCTGTAGGCTTTGGCGCCTCGGGAGCAGCGGCAGGGGTCGGCCCCTCACCCTTCCCGGCAGGATCTATGTCCTAGGGCCTCCTGCGATAATGAATACAGCTGGGGTAAAAACAAAGAAAGCCTTCAACGAAAAAATTCGGACTTCAGTCATAAAGTATACTTGGACGACTGGCGGATCTTCGGCGCCGTCCTCGGCGATCGCCTTGGAGGAGGAGTCTCGACTGGAGGAGCCGAGACATCGTCATCCGAATCCTCAATAATGAGCCTCCTTTTGCTCGCCTGCTTGGTTGTGTCCTCACTCGGGGCCGCCCGCTTTCCAACTAGATCGCTTTGGATCTTAATCCCGCCAGCCCGCTTCTTGGCTGGGCGACGCAGCGCGTCATCGTGGGGCACCTTGTATGGCTTTGAAGTAACAGAAGCATTTTCCTGCAAGAGAAGTTCGCACAGCACTAAGAGACAAGATATCAAGATTGCAAGACATCATGAAGCAGCCGGTCGGCTTACCAGAGGAGGAGGCCGGTGGATGCTGAATGGGAGAACCGGCAGAATGAGGGCACGCTCAACTGTGATTCTAGTCGGGAAGATATTGTACATCCGGATCTTCAAGATCTCGTACCTGAGTGGATCCTGATCTTCCCGATTGGGGTCCTTCCCGCCTTCGTACTCGAAGGCCGGCTTCGACCGTTCTTTGATCGGCGCCAGTCGGCACGTGATGAAGTGCCGAGTGATCTGTTCACCGCGAAGACCTTTTTGCTTCATCGCTAGGATCTTCGCAAGCAGTTTATTGGCCTCGTCCCAATCTTGAGCCACTGGAACAGTGCTCCAAGTTGGCCTCGGGACAGGGGGAAGATCGACGAAAGCTGGCAGGCTGGGTTCGAGGTTGCTAGCCCGCGTGCCATCCCTTATTGGAAGATTTTAAGGGAAGAGAGAAGTACTCCTTGCGGAGAGATCCGCGGAGTTGGAAACCTGCCCCGCCAACGACGCATGGGTGGTCCTTGTTCGAATGTGGCTTGAGATAAAACATGTGGCGGAAGAGCTGGAAGTGGGGGAGGATGCCAAGGAAAGCTTCACACACATGAATGAAGAGAGCGATGTGAAGCATGGAGTTGGGGTTCAGATGGTAGAGCTGGAGACCATAGTAATCTAAAAGCCCTCGGAAGAATTCGGAGGTGGGAAGGCTGAACCCGCAATAGAAAAAAAAGGTGAATACAACGAGCTCACCGGTGTTCGGGGTTGGGAAGTCCTCACCCGCCGCCGGGCGCCAGTCCACGATCTCCTTTGGGGGAAGCACGCCATGCTTCACCATCTCCTTTAGGGTAGATTCCCTCACATCCGATGTGACCCATTGGTCAAAGGGGATTCTCTTTTCCTCCGCCATGAGTATGGTGTGGATGGGAAGTGGATCTGGTCGGAAAGGATGGCGATTTGAGCAAGAGATCTTGGAAGATTGGCTGCGGAAGCTGGTTGTGGCAAGAAGCGAGCTTTCGGATGGATGGATTTGGAAGCGCACGAGTCTAGGGTTCTTCGCAGAGAACTGGTGAACAGTGCTGCGAAAAGAGGAATGTTTTGGAAGATAAAGAGGCGGGGACGACCTCGAGCCTTTATAGAAAGATTTGAGGGTTGCGCTAGGTTTTCTTGTGATTGGGCCGAGCCCATGAGAGAATCTGCGGCCCAGTTAAGGTGTGGCCCGACGCGTGTCCTTAGGGACTTAAGCGGATGAGCTTAAGCAGATTTGCCCTGGCAATATGCACGTGTCCGAATGCCCTGTACCTTTGGAAATCCTTTCATACCGCGGTTTGCTTGACTTCATGAGAAGCTGGCACGATGCAACTTGGAAGGTGACCAACAGTGAGGCTTTTTATGGCTGCCTTGATGACAAGCGCTGTCTGGTTTCTTAGCATTTGATTAAGTGATTATATCAATGCTATTTTTCCACCTTGGTGAAGATCTTTATAGATTGAGACTAGTATTATGGCAAGAGCTATTTAATAACTTGGTCATATTTTTCATATGATTGAAAGAACTCGTTTCCCATGAGGGACGATTAAAGTATTTGTTCCGGGATGACTCGGGCAGATCCACTCGGATAAGCATGAGCTTACCGAGTGCTTTTCACCTACGAGGGTTGATTGGGTTATTTGTTCTGAGATGACTCGGGCAAATTTACTCGGATAAGCACGAGCTTGCCGAGTAATGAGGTTGCTTTAGCATGAGCTAAGCATCTACATGGGAATGATTTTTTATAGTTCTTGACTATATGCTTAATCTGTTTTTGACTAACCACATAGTCAGGGGCTACACCTAATTAGGTGCATCAGGCGATGCACCTAAATATTTATTTTTGAGAATTTTTTAGATACTTTCCAGCCCTTCATAGTCTTTGGAGCCACTCGGGGAGACTCAGGCAGAGGCGATGGAATCACTCGGCACCAGGAGCACTCGGCCAAAGAGATTTTTGGCTGTGTGCTGCTTTGGTTTGAAGTTGAGCTGTCTCGTCGACTGAAAAGGACTCGGGGGCTACTGTGAAGATTATGGCAATCGGGTATCTACATGGCAAGCTTATCCGACTAGAGGTAGGGATAGTTTGCGCCTGCCATATCTGTAAACCAAACATGACTTGGGTGTTACGATTGCCGATAGAGATAAGGCAATCGGCCTATAGTCACGGTTTGGTAAGATTGAGGAAACCGACTTAGAGTAAGATAGGGTTTCCGATCTGTAAGCCCTCCTCCCAAGACTATATAAGGGGGGTAGGGGGCGTCCCTTGAGGGATATCATATGATTTGATAAGCAAGAGTTTTAGACACACGAGATCAATAAAGACACTCGGCGGATCGAATCCACCGAAAAAGGAGTAGGGTATTACCTCACGAGAGGGCCTGAACCTGTCTAAATCCTTTTCTCCTTCTAACCCATTGTGCTTGGCGATCTTGACTGCGACCCCAGAAATTATATTGTCGAAACCAAGTTTCGACAATTTCAATCTTGTCGCCTTGCCATTGGATCAATCTCTGGTGCATGGTAGAAGGGATGCAACAATTGACGTGGATCCAATCCCTCCCCAGCAGCTGGCTGTATGACCCCTTCCCGTCGATGACAAAAATAGGTGGTAGGAACTGTCTTACTGCCGATGGTCAACTCAACATTAAGAACCCCTTTTGTTTCAGATGGGTTCCCGCCAAAATCCTTAAGGACCATATTTATTTTGATGAGGTCGTCGGAACCCTTGCCCGGCTTTCTAAAAGTAGCATAGGGCATTAGATTGACAACAGCTCCCCCATCAACTAGCATTTTTGACAACGGCCTCCCATTGAGAGATCCTTTGACATAAAGAGGCTTCAGATGCCGATGTCCTGTCCCTTCTGGTTTTGCAAAAATTGCTTGCTCCGGGGACAACACCAGTTTGGCTAGTGACTTCTCTACGACGTCTGCATCAGCTTGGGCCGCTTCAAATTCTGTTGGTAACACGAAAACCATGTTAACCGATGCCGAGGCCATGGCTTTTCCCTTAGCCAATCTTTTTGCGTTGTCGGCTTGAGCTTCATCGGCTAGCACAGTCTTGTTCTTCACGCGCCACTGTTTCCTTGGGCGCTCTTGTTCCTTCTTCTTTTTTAGCCGATAGTCAATTTCGGCTTGAACCTCTTGCAGCCGACCCTCGCTCTTCAGCCGTTGCACCTTCCACTTCTGGGTCTTCGTTAAAGTGTCGGAGGGGCACCATTGTGGGTTGACAGCTTGTTCCTCGTCATCCTCGAATTCCTCCTGAAAGAAATCTTTATGGATAGGGCCCAGCATTTGGTGAACAGGGCGTTTCTTCTGTCTCGGCCGATTCTCTCTGGGCGGAAATCGGCTAGAGCTCTCAGCCTGCTCATCTTCATAACCACCGCACGCTGGATAGTTTTGGAGTGATGGTAGCGTCATCCCCTGATCCCAGCAAAACCTGAAGAATCCGCAGCTCCAATGGGGATCAGAGCCATCACGTTGCTGATAGTAGACCTCTTCCTGCCGATCATGTTTTCTTGGATGCACTCTGTAGACTCTACACGTCTCCCTTTCTTCATGTCCCTTCATGAATTTGACCAAGCTATCTATCTCTCGACTCTCGAGGGTGATGATCAGCTGATTGGCGACTGGCTTAAACCATGTTAACGGGAAAAGGATTCCCATCAACCTTCATCGGCTTCTTTGGATCTTCAAATTTAATTTTCCCAGCCTCTATAGCCAACTAGATTTGCTGGCGAAACACCTTGCAGTCATTTGTGCTATGGGAACCGGTGTTGTGCCACTTGTAGTATTTCCTCTTTTTCAACTCCTCAACCGATGGGATGACATGATTGGTTGGAAGTTGGATCTGTTTCTCCCGAAGCAGCAGACCAAAGATTTTGTCGGCTTTAGTAATGTCAAAATTGTACTTCTCCTCCTTAGCCGAAATCTTCAACCATTGACAAGTTATTACCTTCTTGTTTCTCGCCCAATCGGTTGCTGCCGCCTCGGTTTTGCTGTCATCAGAATAAAAGTTGGAGGTGTAGGCAACATGGCTGACCTTCTTAAAAGTTTTCTTGGCCTCCTGGAAACGTTGCTCATGGGCAGTGATCTTCTGGGCCAAGTGTGCTAGGCTCTCAAAATCTCGGCCGAAAATCTCTCCCTAATAGGCATTAACAAACCCTGGAAGGCAAGATCGGCTAATTATGAATCTGATAGCACCAGGCTATAGCAACTGTTCCTCATGTCTCTAAACCTTTGAATGTTGTCTTGGACTTATTCATCGTGCTTCTGCCTGATGGCCGTCAAGTCAGATAATTTCATCTCGTGGACACCAGTATAGAAGTACCGATGGAACTGTTTCTCCAAATTGGCCCAGCTTTGTACAGAGTTGTAGGGTAAAGATGAGAACCAGGTGAAAGCCGATCCAGAGAGAGAAAGAGGGAATAGTCTAACCCTCAGGGCGTTAGTAGCTGATGCCTCACCACACTGGGCTAAAATCGACTAACATGCTCATAGGTAGAAACATTGTCCTGCCCTGAGAATTTGGAAAAATCTGGTACTTTGTATCGGTTGGGCAATGGAACCCTCTCAAAGTACTCAGGATAAGGATATCGATACATGTTGCATGTGTCCTTCGGTTTGATGCCGAATTGCTCCCTCATGACATCGGCAATCAGGTCCACCCAGGGCTTGATTTGTTGAGGTATTTCCTGTGCTTGTTGCTGCATCAGCTCATATTGATCAAACTTGAGTGGTCCTTGTTGATACTGCATCCGAGGCGAATGAGGCTGATAGTGCTGATTAAAGTTGTCTCCTCAATAATGCTGGGGAGATTGGTGCACCATGGGAGGCTATTGATCATGAAGATGCTGAAAGCCGACAGATTGTTGTAGGAATTTGGCGGGTAAGAGCCCATCGACACTTTTGGAATCGGCTGCGGAGGTGGTTGTTTCGTGTTAAACATGGCATCAACCTGCTCTTGAGTGATCTGGGGTATCTCATGTTCAATCTATTGAGACTACTGCCTAGATATCAATATGGGTCTAAATTCTGGTTGCTTTTGTGCCGACGGCAGGATGGCTGGCTTCAAAGGGGTTGATGCTGGAACCGTCGGCTGAGGTGGAGGAAGGCCTGAGGCAGTCGGCAGTCCATCTATTGCCAAGGCCCTGTACTGAGAAAATTTCCCATCAAGGAGGAAGATGGGCCCCTGGCTTGATGCTCGACAATCTTGGAATCGACAACTGTGCTATTTATGTTATTAAGGGTATTGACCAGTATTCCAGATTGGTTGATCAAAGCATGATGGACAACATAATCAATCCTATCTTGCAAATTGTTAAGCTCTGGGGCCTCCTCCTGCTTGACTTCCTGAGGCTTTTTGCCTTTGTCAGAGCTAGTTTTGGGTTCGTCATCAGCTGGCAATTTCACTTTATACCTCTGGACGACCGTGTTGGACCGAGTTTGGGTAAAGGACTGCAGATACTGACTCTGCAGTTTGTTCATTATCTCCTCAAGCTCGGCCTTTTACTCTAGCGTCAACTTATCCATGGTGATCAGAATAACGATGTCTGGATCAACAACGGAAGTCTTGGTGTCTAACATGGCATCTGTCTTGTGATCTGGGTCCCACCAGGTGTGCCAAAACGTGTTGATGAGAAAATTTCGCATGCACTGGCCTGACGGATTTTCTTAACTCTAGTGCAGGTTCAAATTATTGATTTGAGGTTCGCAGGCGTGTCAGTTAGTTTATTCCTGCAACCAACAAGAAACTAACAAAAAAGAAACAATGTTAGATCGATAGCCGATCGGCTGGTGGCTGATGACATATCGTTTGACATCGTGCCGATGCAACTTGCATTGAATCGACAGAAACTAGACTTTGCCCTATCGGCTTTAGATGTTAATAGAATGCAATCCAAGCCTTAAAGCATATTTAAACCAAGTGATTGGGATAGATCGGTAGTGTACCGAGACAGTATAAATCACTTAGATCTAAAAAAACTATAAGACAAGAATTATACTTGTTTACAGCATAGCCGAAAGGATAAATCTAACTTGTATTGGCTATTACTCTGATACCACTTTCTACGAAGATATCAGTGACAGATTAAATATATTAAACAAGAAGCAATCAAATATTAAGATACCTTAACAGATTGATAACAAACTTAACATATTTAATATAATGAGATCTAAATATATAGGGAAGATCTAATATATCATGCAATACTAAAACATGCAAAATAATTAAATCAGGACCGGCTGAAACCCCGATGCTATCTCTAATAGCGATCATGAAGCATATTGGATCTTTATGATTCTAAAGGCGACTTAATAGATCGAACCTAACCGATGAGGCATTAAATACCAAAAGAAGCATAGAATCTACAATAGCTTAATGATAACCTTTCAAGATGGTAGATATACTATATAATCCAAATCAACAGTGAGATCTAATCCCGTCGGCTGTCATCTAGCAATTGATGCTAGCCGATTGGAGGTTAGATCACAACATTGACCTAAATTATATAGCATATATGATAACTGTGCAGATTACGATAACAAAATTAGAGTATCATGACGACGGAAGCTCTAATCCCAAGAGCGCAAGCCGCTTGTAATAAGAATTACCTCTCGTCGGAGATCGAAACCCGATGCAGCCCAACCCGAAGCAAGAACTTGTCGAGATTAAACTAAAAGGAAAGGTGGCGATGCGCCGAAATTGTATTGATTGTGTGTTGATTCATTGATTACAGGGTCTTGGGTTGTATTTATACCCAGATACACGATGATTCCGTGACGGACACGATTCCTATCTCTATTACAAATTGAATTACAGATATGCCTAAAACAAATCGACATTATCTATAAGGAAACTATACAAAATATCCTAATTAATAGATACAATTGCCTTTTTCGGAATTTATCCGTAGATGACAATATCTCTGAAGCACTTGGAAACTGAATCCAATAATGATCTCCATGTTTCCCCACCAGAATCGGTCACATTTAGTTACCCCAATCGGAATCGGCTATGTCAGTTATCCCTGTCCGACTCAGTCTTAGCTGACTGTCTCCTTAACCGATTCGAATTCAGCCGACACACGCTCTGACTCTGAGAATCACGCACTCCTTCAATTCCGCTTCAATTGTAGCTTCAAACCTGGGGATTAGCTTGCCAAATTTAGTCGTCAACAACCATGCTCCCACTAACCTTTCTTGAAAGAAACTCTTTCTCCAAGAAAACACCATGTTGGGTGACAAACACTTTTCCTTGTTCCCGGTTATAAAAATAATATCCTTTTGTTTCCTTAGGATACCCCACAAAGAAGCACTTGTCAGATTTGGGTGTAAGCTTGTTGGATTATAAACATTTTACATCAGCTTCACATCCCCAAATTTTAAAAAAAGACAATTTTAGGGGTTGCCCTGTCCATATCTCATATGGCGTCTTTTCCACTGACTTAGATGGAACTCTATTTAGTGTGAATGCAGCTGTTTCAAGAGCATATCCCCAGAAGGATAATGGAAGATCACATTGGCTCATCATGGACCGCACCATGTCCAACAAGGTGTGATTTCTTCGTTTGGACGCCCCGTTCCATTAAGGAGTTCCTGGTGGAGTTAACCATGGAACAATTCCACAATATTTTAGATGATTACCAAATTCTTGGCTTAAGTATTCACCTCCACGATCTGATCGTAGAAACTTAATTGTTTTCCCTAAATGATTTTGTACTTCATTCTGGAATCTTTGAACTTTTCAAAGGATTCGGACTTATGACTCATTAAGTAAATATAACAATATCTACTAAAGTCATCGGTAAAGGTAATGAAGTACTGAAAACCACCTCTGGCCGTTGAGCTCATTACTTCACATACATCAGTATGTACGAGTGCTAACAAGTCATTTGCTCTCTCACTGTGACCCGTGAAAGGTGTCTTTGTCATCTTTCCAAGTAAACAAGACTCACATGTCTCAAATGGTTCAAAATCAAAAGAGTGAAGCAGACCATCTTTACGGAGCTTCTCCATGCGTTTCTCATATATATGACCTATGCGACAATGCCAAATAAATGTGGGGTTTATATCATTTGGGAGTTGCCTCTCTGTATTGATGTTATAAATGGGAGATGCTTCAAGATCCAAAACGTATAATCCATTCACCAATGGAGTATGAAAATATAACATATCTCTAAGATAAATTGAGCAACCATTGTCCACTGATCTAAAATCATACCATTCCGCTTGCAAACATGAAGCGGAAATTACGTTTTGACATAGAATTGGAACACAATAACAGTTATTTAATTCCAAAACTAATCCTGAAGGTAAATGAAGTGGCATAGTGCCGACGGCAACTGTAGCAACCCTTGCTCCATTACGACGCGCAGGTTCACCTCACCCCTTCTCAAGCTTCTACTTCTTCTCATTCCCTGCAACGACTTGCAAATATGAGTTACTAATCCGGTATCAAATACCCAAGAGTCAGTAGATGAAATAGCAAGATTGATTTCTATAACATTAATACCTGAAGCAGAAGTCTCACTTTGCTTCCTTTTGAGATCCTCCAAGTACTTCTTGCAGTTCCTCTTCTAGTGACCTGCCTCCTTGCAATAAAAGCAAACAACATCTGTCGTCGCCGACCCCTTCTTGCCCTTCTTTGCTTTGGAAGCACTTGCGATCTCATCAGGAGTTAACTTCCGTTTTGTGCAAAGTTTCTTGAGAGAAGGTTTGCGCTTAGGTTTCTGCATCATCATCACATGATGACCGTTATTTGGATACTCTCCTCAGCAGTCTTTAGCATCTCATGCAATTCTGCCAAGGTTTTATCCATGTTGTTCATGTGATAATTTAGTATGAATGGCTCAAAGCTCGGAGGGAGCAACTGGAGAATCACGTCTGTAGCCAACTCTTGGCTAAGAGGAAAACCTAGTTTTTTAAGACTCTCAATGTAGCCAATCATCTTTATCATGTGTGGACTGACGGGATTTCCCTCTACAAGCCTACACGCAAACAAGGAATTTGAAGTGTTGAACCTCTCAGCCCTAGCTTGGTTCTCAAGCATGCCACATAGACCCTCAATAATACTGTGAGCATCACTGCTCTCGTATTGCTTCTGAAGCTCCGAGGACATTGTGGCAAGCAAAGACAGCTTATATCTAGGGAATCATTTTAACATTATCAGGCAAATCATCAGGATAGGCAACTTCAATAACGTACTCTTTTCGCTCTTGCTTGAGAACAATTTCTCAAGTTTTGATACCAATCCATAAAGTTTGTTCCATTCAACTTTTCTTTCTCAAGTATAGATCACAAATTAAAAGAACTGGGTGCAATATTAGCTGTCATAATCTACAACAGAAAATACATGCAAAGTTACACAATGTTTATGCTTTGTCTTTTTTTAAACAATTTAACAAAAGACTCTCACTACGTTTCTTAACCTTCCCTCTTGGTTACGTATTGGGTCAAGACCCACATGTTAATTAATTTTTAGTGAGCTTTGGCATCACTGCTAGAAGACTAGTAACATGGGTAAGCAACACCTTGCTAATTACATCCCTATGTGACTCTTGTTTGATGAGTGGCATCATCATGCCTCGGCCCCAACCTATGCCCCAAGGCCCAAAACTGTTTTGATAGCCTTGTCAAGTAAGCCAAATGCTCCTGCATGTATATGTCTGACATATACCCCATCGCGTTATGATACACAATGGCACTCTGCTTTGGAAGACCTACCAATTGACGATCACAACCGTGATAGGTGCAACATTTGGAGGGCATCATTATTACTTAATTTTCTAAGGGATACGTTCCTATCAAACAAACATATCACATATATGAAAGCAAGATGAATAGCAATTAATAATGATACAGTATGGACCTTTCACATGGTGATCTCCATCTCCATGTCAGTGTAGAGGATCTCCATCTTCATCACCGTTCTCCAGAGTGTCGGATGCTTAATTTCTTCAAACTAAGCTACTACTATAGAAGCTATAAATCGAAGATTACATCAACACGCAGGTCATGAAAGAATATTACATGGATTGCACGTATGAAAGAATATTACACACATCACATGTATCTCATACATACAATACGGCCATACCATCTCAAAACATTTTCTGCAGAAACAAGTTAGACGTAGAACATTTTCTACCTTGTACAGAGATACGATATCGAGACGACATAAAAGGGGGTACGCACACTATCAAGGGACATGGTTTGCATAGGCGCAAGGCGGCAGTTATGATCAGACTATAGGAACAACTTCGACACAATCACATTGTACCGATCCGAGACACTCTCAAGGAACGCCATCCTGAATCTGACTCACACTCATATCGAGTCCTATGGAAATTGCTGCAACACAATCACATCATGTCGATCCGAGACGATCTCAAGGAACACGGTTTTCCATCAACTCTCCTCTACCGTACCCTAAAAACCGATTGATCTTATCATCCCATGTGCAAAACTTGTTCCAAATCCATTCTAAAATCCAAACTACGCAAGTCTCGCTCTGATATCATTGTTGGGAAACGCGGAGGCTATCATAGCATAAATCAAAATTTTCTACCACGCAATCAAGGAAAACATGCAAGTAAGGGTCGATAGATCGTTACCAATTGACGTGCAGTGTAGCGGAAATAGTCAATATGTTGCTAGCCGACCTCGGACAAGTCTTGCCGACCTCGGCCGACCTCGAAACAGCCTTCGCCGACCTCGGAATACTTCAGTCGACCTCGTCGACTCCAGGTCCGAATCGCCTGATGGCGTTAGGATTCACCGATGTCGACGAATTCGTGCCTGGTTGCCAATGCCGACGACGCCGTGCCAGTTCACCCGGCCCTTCGACCTCCCGACCGCCCGACCCAACTGCCGCGTTGGATTCGGCTAGTTGGATCTCGATGAGATTCAATGCCGCCAAATAACACCACAACATAGCGATGTCTCTACTGGTATCCACACATATAGGGATGGAATAGCTGAACACCTTGTGTGCTAGCACTCGGCGCACAGCTAGGGTTTCACTCAGAAGTCGACGATTTGGGTTTCCATGAAAGATCTGAACCCGACAACTTGTAATTGCGCCCGTGATATGTTGTGCCTATTCCTATATCGATTTCCACCCCAAGCGCCTCTTTATATAGAGTTAGCCGAGTGGGCCTTATGGCCCATCGGAACTCTATATTCAGTGTGATCTCTATCCGAACTGAGCCGTATCCGAGTCAAACTCAAATACACGTTCCATCCCGTTAAGTGTGCGACCCTGTAGGTTCAGGTATACTTGGTTCTGACCCGAGTACAACTCGGCCGACCTGTCAACAGCAGCTGCTAGTAGAACGTATTGACACCAAAGTATACAAGAAGATCATATCGGCTGAACCTGTAATGTGTACACAAATTCCTTTGCCTCACAATATCAATTAATTTATAGGCAAGACTCGTGTCATCCTATCAATAACTTAATCATTCACTCAATCTCATATTGGATTATTTATATGTTGATTGACTCCTCAATCAACTCGGCATGGCCATGCACTTCCACAATCCATTACATTGAGGGGCCCAGAGATATCTCTCTCAAAGGAGGGGCAAATTCCATCTTGATCATTCACATCCCAATACATATTTTATAGCAAACCCGAAGACTACTTTTATGACTACCCAGTTATGGAATAGTGTTTGGTAGTCCCTAAGTAAGCTACTACAGATGTTGGAATCCACGATGATCTCAGGTCAAAGGACTTTGCACCAACACTAACTAATGGCACATTAATTCCCTGTAGTGTCTCAAGGTGGGTCTATCCAATAATATGTTCTCTAACACATGTTCACGTTTATTGATTTGGTATCTTCATATCATGATCTATGACACATGATCATCAATCAATAAACGTGCTAATCTTAGAATCATATTTGTTCCATAGATATGATATATGATCAGGGATCATTTAGAAATAAATTCATACATAAAGAGTCTCATAAATAAGTTACATACTTATTTATCAATATAAGTTGTCTATTTCATGGAACCGAATAACACTTTATTCATTGATACATAAACATTGACCATGATATCAAACATATCGATGTTACCTCTAGGTCATATCACTAACAAGATGATGGTTAGGGTGCCAACACTTGTTCGACCGAACCCTAGTTCGACCGAACCAGGCAAACCGCCTCTGGCCACCGACCTTCTTCTAGTGTATGACATATGGGCCCTTATAATGGTGCATGGTGGATAGGCCTCAAATATGTCGGTTTTGCACTGATTTGTGGGTCCTCCAATCTTTGTACTCGCGTTTGATTGGTCAGAGATACATTTCATCACATAGCGGGTGCATTTTCATCTAAAATCTCCTGCATACAAATGTTTACCAATACTTGTGAAGACAATTAGTAATAAACCCTACAACTAAGTTTGGTGTTCCATTTTATTTGATTTTATGCAGGAGTTGACGGTCAAATTTCTCATTTAAGGACCCTCAATAGATGCGGAAGCAAGAAGGTGAAAAGTAGCACAAAAGATTGGGAGATGAGGAGACGGATAAGACGATGGACTATGCATAAAAATATTTTTAAGGGTATTGGTGAGCGTATTGGGCCTAAAGTTCGATAGGTCTGCAGCCCAGTTATCAGGTGTGGTTTGGTCGTGCGTCTCATAAGGACTAAGGCATATTTGTTTCTATAGTATGTGCACGGTGTACGCCCAATGCCTTCAAATTTCCTTCATTCGCTGCATAATTTTTTAAAAAAGTTATGGCTATGTGATTTTAAAAGGTAACCAATAGCATGCTTTCATGGGTTTTTTAAAACTAAGTTATTTTTTTATCATTCTTAAGACATGGTTGGCTTAATGCTACACGTTTTTTATATACACAGTTGGCCTAGAGCTACATAATTATTTTTTATAAAGTTGCAAATTGCTTTTAGCTATCCATATTATCCCTTGGATAAGCACAATTGGTTTGATGCTATGTACAATATTTTATTTATTAAATGGTGGTTGGTATTTTATTTGTGTGATAGCACTCTAGAATTAATAACCACATATGCCGATATTATTTAAAACCACTCGATTGGTTGATTTTTTTCCTAGTTCTTGACTATATGTTTAATTGTTTCTTAACTAATCACATAGTCAGGGGCTGCACCTATTAGGTGCATCTATTTGATGCACCTATTTATTGGGCTGCACCTATTAGGTGCATCTATTTGATGCACCTATTTATTTAATTATTTGAATGAGGCCTCCACGGCCTCTTTCAGCATCTTTGGTGATAGGAAAAAGTACTCGGACAATCATGATGATGATGTTGAAGCACTTGGCTTTATTTAAGACAAGCTGTAGAGAAGACTATAGTTCGACTGCGAAAGTCTCCGAGGCTACTGTGGAGACTATGTGTACCAAATGTCTGCACGGCCATTATATCTGACTGCTATAGGAGGTGGGCCATTACTATGCCATTTGTAATCATATATGCTTTAGTTGCTTGGTTTTCTTGTCGGTTAAGGTAGGGTTCTAGGTACTGACTAGTTATCTTTTGTAATACTAATGGAAGCATAGCATGTGTCCAGCTAGTTTTTTTTCTTTGTAACTTTTTCCCCAACCTATATAAGGTGGGCAGAGAGCCCTACATGGGCATAGAAAAACACAACTCGATAGTTAGATCAAAATAATATAGTCGACGGATACAAATCGCTAGAGAGGAGTAGGATATTACCTTTTATCTAGAGGGTCTGAACCTGTCTAAACCCTTGTATCCATCCACTTGGAGCTCATACGCAACCCTCTTTTACTATTGCAAACACGAAACATCGACAAATAGAAATATATAAAGTTGTATATACTTGGAGTCTTTTTCTTAAGAATGGCATAAATCCTGCAATTTGAGCAAACGTACTAACCAAGTGGAATTTTTTTCTTCTTTTTTCTTTGCTTATTAGGACATATTCAAAGGTGGAGCCTTGTATGGACTCTCTCTGCACTCTACAATAGCATAAAACTCCTACCTTCAAAGGACAATCTCTTTATGTGACTCTCCATTAATACAAGCTAATAAATGGCTAACAAATTCTTGCATGTAAACTAGATCAAATATAAATTTCAGCCTTGCATATTTTTGTGTTTCTTCTTTATAGAACCACTACTACATTGTGCTCGAGTAACCATATATAAAATAAGGACGACGTGCATCCTACTAGCACACACATACTATTATTTAAGCAAATGATAATCAAAATTACATTATTTCCTTACATAAATTAATTCTACTTTTTTCCAAAGCACTATCATATATGCGCAAGTAAATCTTTGTTGAGTTGCATATGTGTTGGGCGATCACGAATAGATGAATTTCTTCGTAATACAGCAAAACATGAATTTCTTCACTCAACATCTTTCCTTGTTCCTTGTTGACAGGCTGCATATAATTGATATCCATCTATCTAAGGAAGTTGTATTGTCTTCATGAATGTCGCCCACTCTGGATAAATTCCATCATTAAGGTAGTACCCCGTGTTATATTGGTTCCATTTACACTAAACTGTACATGAGGAGCTTCTCCTATTAATGCTTCAATGAACAACTATCGAAGGACTATACCCGACAACAGTATTTGTAGGGTATGAGGATCGCTGGTACCTAGGTATACGCGAGATTGTACAAAGGAGACAAGGGACAAGGATTTTTATACTGGTTCGGGCCCTCGGGATGAGTAACAACCTTACTCCAATTTATATGTATAACTCTGAAAACACCACATAGATTACAAAGGAAGAGCAAGTAAGCTAATCTAACCCGCCAACTAGGATGAGCCGAGTACGTCTCGACAGATTGATTCTGGCGATTAGGGCTTCGACTTCCTCTTGCCTGTCTTTTAATGTGGCTTTAGCTATGGCTTGAATTCAACACTCTCCCCTCCCCGAGGGCCGATATATTATACGGGCAGGCTTCTTCTCCTCCAAGTAGAACTCAGGAACCCTGTTGGGATATGGGTCGATGAAACCTTGCCTTCTCCGGGTCGGACTCTTACACTTTCTATCCCCACGACAGCAGTTTCCTTCTTGGCACATTTTATTCCCATATTCAGATGGGGCAAACACAATTTTGCCATTGGTTTGAATCGTTATTGCAAGACCGCCACTAGAAATTTTCAAAAATACCACTAGAACTGTCGTTTGAGTGGCATCCTTGCAAAATTGAGAAAACCAATGGCAAATTTACAAATGCCCCCATTTAGATATACCTTTTTGTATAATAGTAGGTATGTTGTATTCCTGTACACCATGAATCCATATTAGGAGATATGCCTTATCCATAACACTAACAACAATGGTGACTTATTTAACACATTGATATCGTTATTGGATCCTGCAGTACCCAAAAAAAGCATGCCATATGCAAAGGTCTTATGATGCTACCGCTTTGAGAATCATGGTAGGAATTCCCTTGTCACCACGAGTAAATTGGCCCCACCATGAGGCTGGGCAATTTTTTCATGCCCAACGCATACAGTCTATGCTTCCTAACATGCCAGAAAAAACATATGACTCAGCAACCTCTAGCAATCCTTCGACCTCATCACTTGTAGGTACTCTTTGTGAAATATTTCAACGACTCCTTCAGCGAATTTGCCCAAACACTCCAAAGTTGTACTAGGACCAATCTTTAATACCTCATCAAGTTGGTCTGCTAGAGTTCCATTTGCTAGCATACGAATGGCGGCCATACACTTCTGAAGCGGAGAATGTCATGCTCTCCCAATGGCATCCACTCTATTAGTATAATAAGGAGACCATTCAATAAGGGCACTTACAATTCGCAGGACGAGAGGTCTCCTCATTTGAAACATCCTAAGCAACATCTCATTTGTGTAGATTGGAGACTTAGAGAAGTAGTTGGCCACAAGATCCTCATTGCCAACTTCATGGTTCCTTGGTATGCACCGTCCTCTTGTACCACTTTGACGTCAATGAGGAGATGGCTCAGATTTTATCTTCTCCTTCGACATGAGAATAATATGCCCACTATATTCATCTAAAATCAATTATTTAGCTATAAAATCACCCATGTTGTATATATCCATAGGATCAAAGTCATCCAGGTCGATGGTGGCATCATCGTCGAGATTTAGGTCAGTGTCGATGTCAATGGTGGCATCATCTTCGGGATTGAGGTCAGCTTGACATCATCATCAAGGTTGAGGTTGACGTCAAGGTTGATGGTGGCATCATCGTCGAGGTTGAGGTTGCGTCGAGGTCAATGGTGACGCCAGCATCGACATCAGCATCATCTTCGAGGCCATCTTCTAAGTGGTTAATTTTGTTGGACATCGCCATATGGTGTGACACGGTAGAATATTGGACGTTTTTGTCGGAGTACAGCACAATACTTCTATAGTTCTACATGGAATCAAGGTACACAGATGTGAAAATAGCATGGCAATCGATATCATGGTCTAGGTGACACGTTCAGATAACAAGTAAATTAAGTTTTCTTGGCAATGCGAGCCAACAGTTCAGGAAAAATATCAGATGGCAATAGACATCATGGTCCAGGTGACATGTTTAGATAACAAGGAAGTAAATTACATTTGCTTGGCAATGAGATCGAACAGTTCATGAAAAAAATCAGTTCCCCATGTGCAGCAGCA
This sequence comes from Oryza australiensis, assembly GCA_019925245.2. NCBI lineage: Eukaryota > Viridiplantae > Streptophyta > Magnoliopsida > Poales > Poaceae > Oryza > Oryza australiensis. The sequence continues at coordinate 143,443 of JAIFGZ020000411.1, read as the reverse complement.
GTTCACATCACTACTACAGAAGAGGTCAAAGGTGTCGGTTGGGAAACCTCCTTAGGTGCCGGTTTCCCCAACCGGCACCTATTGGTCGGCACCAATGACCAAAGTCATTGGTGTCGGTTCTTCAACCGGCACCTATTCAGGCGAATATGTGCCGGTTCGTGTAGAACCGACACCTATTTATCCGACACCTATACGGACCGAACCCCATTCAACGAGGTGCTCCAAATTTCTTCTTATGGGCCCACTCCTTTAACCGGACCCGTCATATTTACCGGACCCACCAAATTTTTCCACGTAACTACGTACCTTGATGGCGGGCCCTCTTTCGCGCTCGCGAGTTAGAGTTACAGGCATGAGTGACTGAGTCCAGCTGGCCATGCGCATGAGAGATGCATATTTAAGCTGGTGTTGGTCTTGTTCGGCAAGCGGTATGGTACTAATCGAGGGAATAGTGTTTTTCTGAGAATAGGTGCCGGTTCTTATTACGAACCGCCACCTATATAGTATAGGTGTCGGTTCTACTATTCATCCGACACCTATTCGTGAAAAATAGGTGTCGGTTCGTAATAAGAACCGCCACCTATAGTATAGGTGTCGGTTCTACTATTCATCCGACACCTATTCACGAAGAATAGGTGGTGATTCGTAATAAAAACCGTCACCTATAGTATAGGTGCCGGTTCTACTATTCATCCAACAGCTATTCATGAAGAATATGTGGCGGTTCGTAATAAGAACCGCCACCTATACTATAGGTGCCGGTTTTAGTATTCATCCGACACCTATAGATATAATAGGTGTCGGATTTAATTGAACCGGCACCTTTTGGACCGATACTTAGGAGTTTTTTTAGTAGTGCATGGCATTGTTGCAATAGCATGGATTCACATCAACATTGAGCATGCTATCTTCAGATATTATTATCTGACATACAAACAAAATTTAGATTCAGTTACATAAATTTAAATTTTAGATTCAGCTTCAATGAGATCATATATGAATACATAAGATTCAGTTTCTAAGGATAAACAGGCCCAAAATCACATTTCAGATTCGATCACTGGTCATAAATTTCAGATACAGATTCTAAAGTTACAATTGAGATGATTTTGATGTCTGCCATATTGTAAAATCACATTTCAGATTTCAGACTTATAAGACAGAGTTGAACATTATATGCATAGAATAGGAAATAGAATAATAGTTCTACAGGAAGCCTGAAGAAACAATGCTCCATACAACAATCTATTATACTATAGCCTATATAATCATTTTTAGATACATGCCTATGTATGAGAACCTCATTATATAATTAACCTAAACATAAGTCTGGAATCTTTCTCAAACACGTTATGGCAGTGATATGCATGGCTCTAATGTCATCAACCATCTGTCTTGTGCGAGTAAACGACTCCACCAGCTCTCAGATCTGGCTAGCTGCTTGAGTATGCCACACCGTCATGTAGACTGGCCCGTTGTGACACTTCTCGTCATCTTCTCGGCAAATGAGGAATTTTGAGCTATATTTATTGGATCTAACCGTCGCGGCCTTCTTTTCAAGAAATGAGTCCGTTATCCGTACACCGGGTTCTATCCAGACGCTTCTTTAGTGGTCGAACTCTGGAAACCATAACCAGGTTCCTCCCACGAGTCCCATCCCGATCTAGAGATATTTAACTTTTTGCCCATTCTCACAACTGACGATTAAGGATTCGTCACTGAACTCACATGTCATAGGCACATGAAGGCCCATATATCATAGACTACGAGTGGCAAATTTTTAATTGTCATCTCTTAAAAGTGGACAATAGATAAATGCCCCTGGCTCTAAACCTATCCTCTTCGGGTCTGTTTGCATGGAAGGTTTTGGGTGGATAGGACATGGCGGCCCATTTTTTTGTAGGTGTTTGGTTGGTGGGTGGGGTTGGGATATGATGGCCCGGAGGGGAATATTCGCCTCAGATGCCAGATGGCTGGCTCCGGCCGAATTGCCCGGATGCGGCCGCCCAAGCGACTAGGCGAGCGGGGCAAGTGGTTGCGTCAACCACATGGAGAGAGGGGCAACGACGACAATGATGCGAGCCCAGTTAGCGACGACGGTTTGCTATACTTCCATTCCCAAAAAAACTCAGCAATCCTGGATCATTCATTTTAAGCTTTTCCATGCATCTCTAGCTTAAACTTCTGAATTTCTTCAGTCATTGATCTTGTGATTACAAGATCATCAACATACACCCGCACAACTAGGATTGCATTACTTGTTATTCTTTTGTACGCATTGCGTTCAGATGGATTCATCTCAAACCCCATTCTAATGAATGTGGCATCTAGTTTTGAATTCTAGGCTCTTGGTGCTTGTCGAAGCCCATACAAAGCTTTCCGCAACCTCAGTACTTTTGTCTCATGTCCAACAACCTCGAACCCTTGTGGCTGACAAACATACACCTCTTCTTTCAAGTCTCCATTTAGACACACTGATTTGACATACATATGGTGTACTTCCCAACCATTATGTGCCACCAGAGCCAACAACCACCTGACAAATTAACTTCAGGCCATAGGAGCGAATACTTCTTTAGAATAGATCCCTTGTTGCTAGACATACCCTTTAGCCACCAATCTTGCTTTGTACTTCACAATCTTGCCGGTTGGATCCCTTTTTATCTTGACAATCCACTTGTGCCCAATGGCCCAATGTCCTGGTGGCAAGTCAGCCATGTGGCCATGTCTTGTTATCTTCAATCAATTTAACTTCATCGATCATCGCCTTGTGCCAATGCTTCTCTGACCTGCTTTAGAGAAATCCATTCGCTCATCTGTTTCCAACATACTCAATTCGAAGTATTCAAATAGGCTCACTGGGCTTGTGGCATTTTGATTTTTCCAAGTGTGTGGTATCAACGTGGTGCCTTGTCAGATGGCTGCGATGCATCAGTTGACAGAGTGGCAAACTCAACTGGGGCGTTGGTGAGGTAGCCACAGCCCTCGGAGTCATCGGTATCAGTTCTCCTGAGGTCAGCTCGTGACTGGGCGTCATGCACTCCCCAACACGTGAACTAGAGCACTGTAGATTATCTGGCACTGAGTGAAAAGTGTAGGAAATAGTGAAGTCTTCACTAGGATTGTTTGGCTATCCATTCACATACCAGCCCCATTGTGCTTGTTCGTTGAACATGACATCCCGTGTTACATGAACACAGTTGCCCATAGGGTCATATACCCGCTAGCCCTTGCTCCCTTCCTTGTATCCAATGAGTACCAGGGGCATGCTCCGATCCTCCAACCTATACAAGTGTGGCTTCACCGTCTAGACATATGCCACACAGCCAAACAAGTGAAAGTAGTGCACGTTCAGTCGTCTACCATGCTAAGCTCATAGGGGGTTTGGCCAACGTGCAGCCTTGTCTATGCTCTGTTGAGGATATGAACCGTGGTGACCAAAGCTTCTCCCTAGAATCGCCTAGGCTCTAGGTGCTCCTTTGCTTGGTAGGAAGCCTCGTTGTGGAACAAGATTCACCTCTGCTTTGCAATCATGCAACATCACTGGCTCTTGGGCTTAAGCAATGTGTGCCTCTTACCGATGCTCATGACACGGTTTGTGACACTCTTTAGAATTGTGACAGTAGTTGTCATAATTGCAGCAGCGGATCAATAACTTGTCGCATGGCGCGGCCGGCGCGCCACCGTCCTTGCTAGAGTTGCCATCTCAGAAGCGCCCTTGCCTAATGCATTTGTCACACCAAGTTTTCTTGTTTGGGCTGGAGGACGGTAGCCAAAGCCCTTTTCGCCAGATGGGGAACTCTCCTACTCCTTCTTCATGCGGGCAATGCACTCCCCCTTAGTGAGTAGGACTAGCCCGACCTTCACCTCGCCATCAACCCACCATGCCGAGGTGCCCAACCAGTTCCTCAATGGGTCTTGTCTTGAGAATGGGCAACTGCTCAATAGTCCTGGCCACCTATCGATAAGGGGTGGCACTACACGCAACATCTTTTTCAGCATTTTCTCATTGGAAAGGGTACCTCCAACATCACGGATGTCAATGATGAGCGCATGTAGGCAAAGGGTGAACTCTTCGACGGTCTCCCCGTCCTTGAGAGAGAGTGTAACGCCAGTGATGCCACCGCTGATGACATGATGCCAAGAGCATGGTGCTGGGATCGGGACCTGCCATCGCTGTCTGTAGGGCACGATGATGCTTGTAGGAGCAATCCTTGGGAGAGTCATTGGGATCATTCATGATGGGAGACATGGCTACTGCCGCTGCTTAATTAGCTACTATTTGTTAGTTGTTACGACCACCCAGCTGCTCTACTGGATATGTACATAGACTCATGAGCTACACCCTCTATATGTACACAGACCCATGAGCTACTCCCTCCGTCTCAAAATAAACAACCCTAGTACCAAATATGACACAAATAATTGAAAAATATGTTAGAGCCTATTGTCGTACAAGCTGCCTATTGATGTAAATGACGTGGATGGTATTTGGAGCCAACACTAGGCTGCACTACTGACCTTGCTCAACAAGTTTAATAGTAGAGTCAACTACTAGCTATAAGCGAATGGATTGCCAAATCGAATGGATCAAACACCAGAGAAGGCAAGCACAAACGATAGCGAATGAGTTCAGATCGAAACCAGTTGCTCCTTGCCTACTGGCTTAGTCCCTTAGTGAGAGGTGTCAGATCGAGCAAAACACGATAGCTGCCTGGATGAATTTGAATCAGTTTACCTATGTATATAGAATAAAACACAAGCATGTCTAAGCTTCTTAACCAAAAATAAAATCAATAGAAAAGGTGACAAAAAAGATGTGTCACATAGTAAAGTTTACCTTCCAACAGATTTTATTTCATGCAGATATGGGTATACAAGATGACAACAACTGCATGCATATGCGTAAGAAAGGTGGGAGAGCAATGTCTGTTGAGACTGAGGATGATGGCTCTTGTGGTTGCTGCTTGATTTTGCGATGGATAGGGGCAGTGCAGCTAGCGAGATGGGACATAGAGCAGCGATAGATATGGCAACGGGTACCCGAAACCTGAGTACCCAACGGGTTTTACCAAATAAAGAGACGGATGGGGATGAATTTTCTACCCATGGGTATGTTGTTGGACGAGAACATATACCCATCGGGTATGTCGGGTACCGGTGTGGGTGTGTACTACCCATACCCGTCTACCCGCGAGTAAAAATATCCGCATAAAGAAGTCCAACCAGCCTCATTTAGCTCATATGGCCCAACTAAACACTCATAATATTTTTTTGTGGTTTGTGAACTTGTAATGAAGTATATGCTTAGGAGTTAACTATGCTGCAACTGGAAGCCTGGAATGGGAATGAGAGTGAGCCAATTTTATTTGTGCCTGTTCTTAGATCTGTTTTCGGGTGCGCGTAACCCGTCGAGTAGAATTACCCGCGCGGTTGCGGGTATGAAAGTATTTTCTTACCCACGTGCGGATACGGAAAACCTGACGGGTAAAATTTAACCTGGCGGGTGCAGGTATGAGTGGCCACCACCCATCAGATATGTACTCGTTGCCATCTCTAAGCAGCGATGATGGCTACTGGTGAAGAGATGAGATATGGATAGGGGCATGCAGCCGTGGCTGGCTAGAAGTAGGAGGGTCCACGCTTGGTGGTGGCAAATGGAGAGATTGAGAATGGTGGTGGCAGGAGGAGATGGGGCCGGCGCCCTCCTCTTGATGGCGATGGAGGCAGCGTCATGCAATTTTTCATCATGGGCCACCACCTAGCTCCTGGCCACGATGAGGGTCAGCGCCTAGCTCGGCGCCCTTCTTCTTCCCAGCAAGGGGGGAGGCACCCTTATTAATGGAGAGAGGGGTGGCACAAGGGGATGGAAGTAGCGTGTCTTCTTGGTGGCGGGGAGGGGAGGGTGTGATGGCGATGTGGGCGATGTGTCTTCTTGGTGGTGAGGGGGCGGCGAGGGGATGGGGAGGGGATACAGGCGGTGCATGGTGCCAATGGGGGATTGATGAATGGCAACAAAGAAAGGTGGCTTGGAGTCTAGGTCTTTGATCGGAAAGGATAAGGCTAGCCCTAGTAGAAGGGATTTCAGACGCCAAATTTTTTTTGACCATAAAAAACTAGGGGAGATCCCCATAGTTACGAGCAATTTTATAGAAGGGAAGAAAGTAGTTTAAGAGTTTAGAGTACAACCTTGGATTTCTACAGACCTGGTAGTAACCAGATAAGACATGGCAAGTGGAACAAAGTTAGCTAATGGCGTCTAGCCAAGCACAAAAGGATGATTTAAGCCCTTCCTTTAATCGAAGAATCTGTAGGGTACACTGACTCTTGAAATTAGTCCTCCAAAGTGAGAAGCTTGGCACGGTGGAATACTTTGTCATTACTCAATTTCCAAATTTCCCAAGTTGTGATCAATACTAGTTCAGTCATGCATGGCAGAGGACTTGTTAAGATTAATTTTGCTAATCTATCCACATGACCCAGCACACTATCCCATTGGATCTGCAGCGAAGCCCAGCACTAACTGGCGAACGGGCACCAAAAGAGGATATGGTCAATTGTTTCTTCTTCCCCACTATCACACATGATACAAAGGTTGTTGTCCTGAATATTTAGATGTCTTCTCTATGGCATCGATTTAGTATTCAATCTATCTACCAGAAGCAACCAAGCAAAGAACTTTATGCACGGTAAACAGCTGGATTGCCAAAGGGACTTGTAACTTGGGTGGACCTCTATTGTGCTGAAGGTTTGGCAGTAGAACCTCTTGGAGGTGTATTTGTTTCCCTAGACTGGGGTCCATGAATCCTTGGAGCTTTCATTATAAGATAGGTCTTGCAAAATGGCTTGCATTGTCTCCAGTTCTTGGAAAGCTTGTTCTGAGAGCAGCAAGTGGAGAATGGTATCTAAGTCTTCGGCTTGCATGATTTCCACCACAGAGGCATTCCTTTTTTTGGGCAAAAGAGACTAGGTGAGGGTAGTTTATCGAGATGTTTATGTTGTTCCAATTATCATCGCAGAAACAAACAGTATGCCCTCTCTCTATCTGGCAAGTGGCCACCACACTGAACAGATCATTTAGCCAAAAGATGTCCTTCCACCAAAATGACCCTATTTCTCTGCTTGAATGGGGCACTTTGGAGGAGTAGTATCTGAACCAAATTAAATTAACCCATGGCACATCTTCCTGGTTGTAGAACTTGGATAGTTGCTTGAGGAGAAGAGCATCATTCTGCAGTCTTAAGTTTAGGACTCCCAGTCCTCCCTTTAACTTTGGACGCATTACCATTGGCCAAGCAGCTAGATTACTCCCTTTCTTCTCATGGTCATTTCCTCTCCAAAGACATTATTTTACGAGCTCTATCAATGGCATTAATAACCCCCTTAGGTATTTTAATAGTGCACATCGCATAGGTTGTTATTGGTGTGATAACAGAATTAACCATCTCCAATCTGCCAGAATAAGAGAGCCAGGTGGCACACACCGATAATCTTTTTTCTATTTTGTCCATCATCGGTACCAGGTCATCCATTCTCGGTTTTGTCGCACCCATTGGTAGCCCCAAATAAGTGAACGGCATCGACCCAACATCACATCCAAAAGTGTTGGCAAGAAGGCCCAACTTGTCAGGAACAATATTAATTGGGTACATGCTTGACTTCTTGTAATTAACCTTTAAGCCAGTAGAAACGTGGAAGCTGTTCAGCAGACTTTTTTGGAAGAAAAGCTGTTGCGCATCCACCTGAAGAATAATGATTGTATCATCGGCATATTGGACAACTAGGAAATCCTCTGTGGGTTGGGGAATTGGCAGACAGAGAAACCTACTTTGTCTTGCTCTGTTGATCAGGATCTGAAGCAACTCCGTTGCCAAGACAAAGAGAAAGGGTGAAAGAGGGTCCCCTTGCCTCACTCCCCGTTTGCACTTGAATGTTTTCCCCAGTACACCATTTAGGAGCACTGTTGAGGAACCTGTAGAGAGAGTTGCTTTGATCCATTCAATCCACCTTCCCGGGAAGCCCAGACTTTGCATCATCTGGATATTGTAGTGCGTTCAACAGTATCAAAAGCTTTTTCGAAATCAAATTTCAGGATAACAGCTTCTCTTTGGGAGTGTTGGCATTGGTGAATATACTTGTATGCCCATGCTAGACAATCCTGGATCGATCTTGAATGGATGAAGCCATATTGATTTTGATGGATAACTCTCCGGATGATGCATTGCAATCGCTCCGCCAAAACCTTAGTTATCACTTTAAGTGAAGTATTCATAAGAGAGATTGGCCGAAAATCAATAACCGTCTCTGGACTATCCTTCTTTGGCACCAAGGTGATGTATGAGGTGTTGATGGGCTCTAGGCTTATTTCCCCTTCCTAAAATGAGTGACAGAGTCGATAAAAATCTTCTTTGATGAGATGCCAACATTTTTTTAGAACGAAACCATTGAAACCATCTGGCCCTGGTGCCTTGTCATTTGGCATGTTTTTGATAACCAGATCAATTTCGTCGCGTGTGATGGGCATTGCGAAAGAGTCCAAGTCATCCACTGGCATGATCTAGCCCTGAAGATCAAAAAGCATGACTGGGTCTGAGGTGGTTCCCATTCTGTTTTTGAAAGCCGTCCACAGAACCCCCGCCTTTCCTGCATGTTCTTGGATCCATGTTCCATTGTCATTTCTGATCTGGGTATGTTGTTTCTTCGATAGGAGATAGTACCATGCTATGGAAAATTTTGGTGCATTCATCGCCTAACTTTATCCTGTTGACCGTATACCTATTCTTCCAATAGATATTCTTGTAACGGAGCCAAGTCTGCAGTTGCTTCTTAATAATCTTCCTTAGAGTAGCTTCCATAATGTAGATACCTCTTCTGTCCTCTAGGGAATCAAGAAAACCAATGATTGTATTGCAGTTGCTGATAGGGCTCTAAGATTAGAGATATTCTTACTCCAAACTTTTAGTCCTGTCCTTAAGATCTTGAATTTCCTTGAGATGTTTTTAGATGTATCTACCTATGATGTGGAAGAAAGCCAACAGCCTGCCATAATGTCCATGAAATCATGTTGTTCAGCCCAAAAATTTTCAAACCGGAAGATGTTGGCCTTGGGAATGTTTGTGCCAATTGCAATTTTATAGGGGACATGATCCAATGTGATTCTATCCAAAGGCATCACCGTTGTGTTGGGGAAGTCTATGGTCCAATGGATGGATGAAAAAAACCAGTCTAGTTGCTCTAACAACGGATCAGCCAGCATGTTGCTCCAAGTGTAGGCTCTACCATTGATGGGTAATTCAATTAGCCCTAGATGACCAATCGCCTCATTAAAGTCAAGGGATCCAAAAGATTACCCCCGGCTTGTTTTTGTTCCTCAAGGATCTATAAAAGTTGAAATCCCCCAGAAAGATCCAATTGTCATTTTCAACAATACCATGATTGCTGAACCATGAGATGAACACCGAGCGTGCAGGCTCTTCGCAGAGACCATAGACAGCAGTCATCTTCCAAGCCAGCGGGGCCTACATTGAGTTGAAAACAATGGAGATGCCAAAACTCTGCTTATCAAAAACAACACCCATGAAGACACTGCTCTTCCAGATCAAAAGAATACCTCCAGATGCGCCTACTAAGGAAATAAAGTCACAACAATTAAAGCGCTTGGGGGCAAGCTTCCTAACATAATTCATGTCAAAATGCTCCCTCTTGGTTTCTTGAATGCAAGCCACGGTGCAAGCACTCTCCTCTATTTTGTTTCTTATAGCCTCCCATTTCTTAGGCGCATTGATTCCCCTAATGTTCCAACACAGAATGATCCAATCTCGATTAATCATTGGAGATACTGGGGAGGGAGAAGCGAAAGCCTAGGATGCAAAGCATTAACAGGCAGATTGAAAGGCTACCTCAGTCAGACATGATCAGAGCGAAAGAGGTAGACAAGAAATAGGGATAGTGAGCATCAAAGAAGTTAACGGAGTACCTAAAGAAATTACATCGGCTGAAGAGGTCGCGAATGTTCCAAAAGTCACTACAAGGATTCTGAGAATAAGACATAATAGTATCAGGAAGAGAGATAAGGGGAGATAGCTTAGGGGATTAGATTGGGTCGGCCACTTGGGAAGCATGCATGTCAAGATCATCATTTGCATCAAGATATCATCGGTGATCTCTCTAGGAGCCACCCCACAGTCAATCCCCCACCCCTGCTACACCGAAAGCTGGACTGGTCCTTCTCGCCCAGTGTTCTCATCGATCTGAACCACAACAGTCTTCCTCTTCTTGAAGGGGTTGGCATCAAGCTTCACTGTAGGGCAAAAAGAGCCATTTGTATTATCATGCCTCCTCGAACTACGCCTCACACTATTTTGAACCATAGGGATGAGGTTGTTGATAACTGAAACTTTGGAAGGCATGGCAAGTGTTTTTTACCAGATTGGAGCTTGTTCTTCTGGCCTTGCTGGGGGAAGGACATGTGTTTGCCTGATGTTCGTCAGGGGATGTCGAAACTTGGTTTCGGCAATATGATTTCTGGGGTCGCAATCGAGATCGCCAAGCTCAATGGGTTAAAAGAAGAAGAAGATTTAGAAAGGTTCAGGCTCTCTCGTGAGGTAATACCCTACTCCTGTTTCGGTGGATTCGATCCGCCGAGTGTTTTGTATTGATCTTGTGTATCTAAAGCTCTTGCTTATGGAATCGTATCTCAGATCTAGTGTTGGATATCCCTCAAGGGACGCCCCTTACCCCCCTTATATAGTTTTGGGAGGAGGGTTTACAGATCGGAAACCCTATCTTATTCTAAGTTGGTTTCCTCAATCTTACCAAACTGTGACTATAGGCCGATTGCCTTATCTCTATCAGCAATCGTAATACCCAAGTCAAGTTCGGCTTACAGATATAGCAGGCGCAATCTATCCCTACCTCCAGTCGGATAAGCTTGCCATGTAGATACCCGATTGCCACAATCTCCACAGTAGCCCCCGAGTCCTTTTCGCCGACGAGACAACTCGGCTTCGACCAAAGCAACACACACCAAAAATCTCTTTGACCGAGTGCTTTTGGCGCCGAGTGATTCCATCATCTCTGCCTGAATCTTCCCGAGTGGCTCCAAAGACTGTGAAGGGCTGGAAAAAATAAATATATAAAAATTCCTCAAAAATAAATATCTAGGTGCATCTCCTGATGCACCTAATTAGGTGTAGCCCCCGACTATGTGGTTAGTCAAAAACAGGCTAAACATATAGTCAAGAACTATAAAAATCATTCTCATGTAGATGCCCACTCATGCTAAAACAATCACTGAAATCTCATTACTCGGCAAGTTCATACTCATCCGAGTGAATTTGCCCGAGTCATCTCGAACAAACAATTCAATCAACCCTCATGGGTGAAAAGCACTCGGTAAGCTCTTGCTTATCCGAGTGGATTTGCCAGTAATCCCGGAATAAATATTTCATTCATCCCTCATGGGAAACAAGTTCTTTCATTCATATGAAAAACACGACCAAGTTATTAAATAGCTTTTGCCATAATACTGGTCTCAATCTATAAAGATCTTCACCAAGGTGGAAAAAATAAACAAGACTGGTAAGGTTACCCGCCAAATGCCAAAAAACCAAACACCCTTGTTCACCAAGGCAGCTATAAAAATTTAGCGTCGGTCACCTTTCAAGTTGCATCGTGCCGCCTTCTCATGAAGTCAAGCAAACCGCGGTATGGAAGGATTTTCAAAGGTATAGGGCACTCGGACACGCGCATATTGCCAGATCAAATCTGCTTAAGCTCATCCGCTTAAGTCCCTAAGGACACGCGTCAGGCCACACCTCGCGGGCCGCAGATTTTCTTATGGGCTCGGCCCAACCTCCGAAAAACCTAACGCAACCCTCAAATCTTTCTTATAAAGATGCGAGGTCATCCCCGCCTCTTCGTCTTCCAAACGATTCCCCTTTCGCGGCACTGTTCACCGGCTCACCGCGGAGAACCCTAGATTCGCGCACTCCCAAATCCATCCACCTAGGAGCTCGCTCTCTGCAACAACTAGCCTCCGCAACCAAATCCCCCACGTTCCTTTGTCAAAATCCGACTTTTTCCAGCCAGATCCACTTCCCATCAACCCTACCCTCATGGCGGAGGAAAAGAGGATTCCGTTCGACCAATGGGCCGCCTCAGATGTGAGGGAATCCACCCTCAAGGAGATGGTGAAGCACGGCATGCTTCCGCCAAAGGAACTTGTGGGATGGCGCCCGGCGGCGGGGGAGGACTTCCCGACCCCAAACACCGGTGAGCTCGTCGTTTTCACTTCCTTTTTCTATTGCGGGTTCAGCCTTCCCACCTCTGAGTTCTTCTGGGGGCTTCTGGATTATTATGGGCTTCATCTCTACCATCTGAACCCCAACTCAATGCTTCACATTGCTCTATTCATTCATGTATGTGAAGCCTTCCTTGGCATTCTCCCCCACTTCCAACTTTTCCGGCGCATGTTCTATCTTAAACCACACCCAAAAAGATCTCCGCGGATCTCTCCGCAAGGATTATTTTTCTCTTCCTTTGAAGTCTTCCAATAAGGGATGGCATGCGGGCTAGTTCTACATTAACAATCTCGAACCCAGCCTACCGGCCTTCGTCGGTCTTCCCCCTGTCCCCAGGCCATCTTGGAGTACCGTCCCTGTAGCCCAAGATTGGGACGAAGCCAACGAGCTGCTTGCGAAGATCTTGGCGATGAAACAGAGGGGCCTTCGCGGGGAACAGATCACTCGTCACTTCATCAGGTGCCGACTGGCGCCGATCAAGGAACGATCGAAACCGGCCTTCGAGTATGAAGGCGGGACGGACCCCAATCGGGAAGATCCAGATCCACTCAAGTACGAGATCCTAAAGATCCGGATGTACAAACTCTTCTCGTCTGGGATTGCGATTGAGCGGGCCCTCATACTGCCAGTCCTTCCCTTCAGCATTCATCGACCTCCTCCTCCGGTAAGCCGACTGGCTGCTTCATAGTATCTTTCAATCTTGACACCTTGTCTCTTAATATTGCACTTTCCTTCTTTTGCAGGAAAACGCCTCTATCTCCTCCAAGCCATACAAAGTGTCTCACGACGACGCGCCGCATCGCCCTGCCAAGAAGCCGACTGGTGGGATCAAGATCCAAGGCGACCCGGTCGGGAAACGAGCGGCGCTGAGTGAAGACTCGAATAAGCGTGCGAGCAAGAGGAGACGATTATAGAGGACTCGGATGACGACGTCCCGCTCCCCACCGAAACTCCTCCTTTGAGGCGATCGCGCGGACGGCACCGAAGATCCGCCGGTCATCCGTATGCTCAAACCGAAGTCTGAACTCTTTTGTTGAAAACTTCTCTTTATCTTTACCCCTGCTATATTCACTTTCGCGGAGGCCCCGACATAGATCCCGCCGGAGGGTGAAGGACCGACTCCAGCTGCCGCTCCGGAGGTGCCAAGGCCAGTAGAGCCAAAGCCCCGGAGTCCGCAACCGAGTGCGAGCGCTCCGGGGAAACAACCTTCGCCTCCTAAGGAGCCCCCGGCCGCCAGTCGGGATATCCCGACTGGAAACCAGTCATCGGCCGGGAAACCCGAGGCTGCGGCTCAAGCGCCCCGACGGGGCCACTCAAGCAGAGCCGAAGAAGAAGGCCACCGGCCGCTCCACCTAGGCGAGCGGCCGCCGAAACCGGTGAGACTTGTTTCAAGCGCTCTTTTACTCTTTCAATTTAAATCCTTCATTTCTTCATTTGCCCTTCTTGCTTGCCGCCACGTAGAAGAGATTCCCGTGTTGCGCTTCGAGACCCGGGTTCCCCGATCGAATCGAGTGGCGGGACTCGAAGGCAAGACGCATCCTAGACCGGCAAGCCGAAAAAGATGAAAGGGATGCCCTTGTCGAGAGTCCGAATGAGGCGACCAGCTGCTCAACGTAAGCCTTTGTCTTTCTCTTTAATTATGTCATCATCGTCTTTCAATCGGTCACTCTTCCGCCATTGCGTGCGAAGGAATATTGCCGCTCTATGGCAAAATCTCGAGGTGCTTGAGAAGTTGGTTCCCCACCTGAACTCTTTAGAGGACGTTCGGCGATAGCTGAAGGTCACTCGGGAGGAGGCCGCGTCAAGGGAGGCGGCTTTAAGGAGGGAGATCGCGAGAACTTCGGGAGGCGAATCTCGACCTCCGAGGATCAATCGGGAGTAAGCCCGCCCTTCCAAGTTTCTTCATGATTCTCATGTTGATCTTGGTTGCTGACGATCTTCTTTTGTTGTAGAAAATTCTTCGGAGGTCCATTCACTCCAAGTCCAGCTAGAAGCGGTCAGCCTTGACAAGGCTGAAATGGAGGCCGAGTTTGAAGGTAGTCTTCTTTGAAGTAAAACTTCTTGTGCTGCTTTATTTCCGAGTACTTTGAACGATCCGGGACTTTTGACAGCTTACAAGGTGAAAACCCGAGCCCAATAAGACGTCTTGCTTGGGCGGATCAAACGAAGTGATGAGATGCGGGAAGAGGTCGCCAATGCCGCCACGCCGATCTTGCTGTCCTTGTTTGATCAAGGAGTTGGGACCAGCTCGCTGGAGCCGATCAAAATATTCGACAAGCTGCGGCTGGCTCCCGACCGATACCTGGCCAATATCACCGAAGCAGCCAGCATGGGGGCTGGTCTAGCTCTTGCTCGACCAAGTCCCTTTACCCCCGAGTGGATATCCATTCGTCGGGAAGGCTTTGCCGATGGGACGACGGATGAGCAGGCCTTGGACATGCTAAGCGAGGCGCGGGAAGCGGCGAAGAAGATATCCCTTGATGTAGTAAATAACTTCGGGTTTGATTTGTCTTTCGACTTTGTCTTGTAAATGTCGCGTAACCATAACACTCTTATGTAGTACTTGTGATACTTTTAGTTTATTTATGTTAATGCCTTGATTCGAGCTTTTGCGTGAAATTTCTTAAGTAGTTTTCGTTTGGTCATCAAGCCTAGGCTCGATTAGGCCATCGGTAAACTCTCGGTCCTTAGACGCCGAGCCCAAATCAAGGGACATTAAACAATGATAAACCAAATTATGCACAAAAGTTGATGAGGAAAACTTGAGCTTTATTGTCATGTGTAGCAGCCCATTGCTAGCTCAAGAAGTCGTCTTGCTTGAGGTTGGCAATCAAGGAAAACATGAAGCCTTAGCCGGATTAGGCATAAAATCTTCGAAGATGCTCGATGTTCCAGGAGTTCTCCACCATAGACCCGTCTTCGCGCTTTAACCGATATGCACCGTGTCGAGTCACTTCAGCGATTATGTATGGTCCCTCCCATAGGGGAGATAACTTGTGTCGGTCTTTGGTGGTCTGGATCTTGCGTAGGACCGGTCGCCAACAATGAAAGCTCGTGCTCGCACGTTGCGGCGTGGTACCTTCTAAGCCCTTGAAGGTATTTGGCCGACCGGATGAGGGCTGCCTCGCGGGCCTCTTCCAATCGGGTGAGGTCGTCCACTCGGTCAGGGTCGTAGCGTTCATCGTTGAAGCTGCGGACCCGGAGGGACTCATACTCCATCTCATTTGGCAACATGGCTTCTGCGCCATAGACCAAAAAGAAAGGAGTTTGGCCGGTGGTCCGACCGGGTGTGGTTCGCAGCGACCATAAGACCGAGGGCGCTTGGACCCATTTGCCGGCATAAGGGCTTAGGCGGTCGAAAACGCGGGCCTTGATGCCTTGGAGGACCATGCCGTTTGCTCGCTCGAGTTGCCCGTTGCTTTTGGGATGAGCTACGATGCGTAGCGAGATCTTGATCCAAGTCTTGATTATGCCTCCCGTGAATTGAGTCCCATTGTCGGTTATGATTCCGTTTGGGATGCCGAAGCGGTGCACGATGTTGAGGAAAAGTCACGTGCTTTGTCGCAGTAATTGTGGCGACCGGTTTGGCCTCAATCCACTTGGAGAACTAGTCGATTGCGACGAAGAGGTGTGTGAACCCTCCTGGAGCTTTCTTGAAAGGACCAACCATGTCCACCCCATACCGCGAACGGCCGGGAGAGTGGAATTGTTTGAAGCTCCCGGGCCGGGACATGGCTTTGTCGGGAAGAACGCGCCCTTCGCAGGTTCGTACGACTTTATCCGCGTCGGAGACCGCGGTAAGCCAGAAAAAACCTTGCCTGTAGGCTTTGCCGACTAGAGTGCGGGCTGCCGCGTGGCTTCCGCATATGCCCGAGTGGATGTCTTGGAGTAGTGTTTCCTTCTTCGGGTGTGATGCACCTCATTAGAATTCGGAGGGGCTTCTCTTGTATAGATCGGAGTCAACCATGACGTATGTTTGGCAGCGACGGCGGACGCGTTTCGCTTCATCCTGGTCATCCGCACTCTTGCTGGGTTAAGAATTTGATGAGCGCGTCCTCCGGTCGGTTTCGGTCATGGCGACTTCGTTCGTGGTTTGCTCGGTGAGAGCTGTCTTTGCGGTGACGGTTGGTTCATAGAGATGTTCGACAAAGACGTCGTTGGGGCGGCTTCGCGCTTAGATCCGAACCGTGCCGGCTCATCGCCGGCTTCGTTGTTATGTCTCAAAACGTGTGAGAGTTCGAGCCCGTCAAACTTGTCCTCAAGCTTGCGGACCTCTTGCCGGTAGGCCTCCATTGTGTCGTTTAGGCATGACCAGTCCTTCATCACTTGATTGACGACCAGCTGGGAGTCGCCTTTCACGATAAGCCGACGTATCCCGAGTGAAACTGCAAGGCGCAGTCCATGTAGAAGAGCTTCGTACTCGGCAACGTTGTGTGAGGCGGAGAAGTGGAGGTGGAGGACATATCTCGGCCTTTCCCGGTCGGGAGATCGGCACAACTCCTGCTCCCAAGCCGGTGATCCTCTTGGATCCGTCGAAGTGCATGGTCCAAGTTGGGAGGTCTTCCCGAGGCACGTCTTCTTGGTGTTCAGTCCACTCGGCCGGGAAGTCTCGCCAAGGCTTGCGATTTTATGGACGTCCTAGCCTTGAAAGTCGTCCAGCGGCATCGCTCTAGGGCCCACTTGGCGATGCGTCCGGTTGCCTCGCGGTTGTGGATGACATCGCCAAGTGGGAAGGAGGTGACGATGAAGGGTTGCGCGGAGGCTACGCTAGCCGAAAACAAAAATTTCTACCGCGCAAAACCAGGAACACTTGCAAGTAAGGGCCGATAGATCGTTACCGATTGGAGTAGAGTGCGGCGGAATAACCAATCGGGGCAATCCGATCCGGACAAAGCCGATTCCGGAGACACCGATTCGCCAATCAGCCGATTCGAGTCGTCCGGCCGCGTTCTCACGCCTCGCTTGATGCGCCCGACCGCAGCCGATTCCACCACAGCCGATCGCTCCGATGCAGCCGATCCGGCCGATCAACGGCGCGCAACGTAGCGGCGCCTCTACCGGTATCCACACGTCCGGGGACGAACGCCGTACACCCGTGTGCTAGCACGCGATGCAAGGCTAGGGTTTGGCTCGAAAGTGGGGAGGGTTTCCGTGGAGATTGATCTCGGCGACTTCTGTTGCACGCGATGCAATTGACCTGTCGCAGCTCTCCACCCCTCCCTCCTTTATATAGAGTTGGCCGACTAGGACTAGTGGCCGATCGGACTCTATTTTTGAACTCGGATCTCATCCGTATCTCATAGAGTTGGCCGCCCATACGTCGTAAGCCTATAGGACTCTATCCCATGATCGGATCCCTATCCGATCGAGCCGTATCCGAGTCCAACTCGAATGCCTGTTCTTATCCCCTTAAGAGTGCGACCTTTGAACTCTTCAGGTTCGGGTATACTCGGTTTCCGGCTATAGTCTAACTTGAATGGATCCATCGATCGTTCGGCTCGAGTCCTAACTCGGCCTATCCGACACGTTCCAGTCAACTCGATCTATTCATCCGCGCACGCGACGCCTAGCACAGCACATATTGACACCATAGTATACAAGAATATAATATCGGCTCGAACTCGTAATGTGTACACAAATCCCTTTGCCTCACGATACCGTTAAGCTATAGGCAAGATGTGTGCCATCCCTTCAATAGCTTAACCATTCACTCGAACCGTATTGGATTATCTGCATTTGATTGACTCCTCAATCAACTTAGCATGGCCATGCATTTTCATAATCCATTACCTCGAGGCCGAGATATCTCTCCAAAGGAGGGGCAAATTCCATCTTGATCACTCACATCCCACTCCATGTTTCATAGCAAACCCGAAAACTACCTTTAGAACTATCCAGCATTACGGAATAGCGTTTGGTAGTCCCAAAGTAGGCTACTACACATGTTGGAATCCATGGTGATCTCGGTCTAAGGACTTTGTACCAACACTACCTGAGACCAACTAATGGCACATTAATTCTGTAGTGTCTCATGGTGGGTCTATCCAACAATGTGTTCTCCAACACATATGTCCATGTTTATTGATTTGGTATCTCCATACCCATGATCTATGAGACATGATCATCAATCAATAAACATGCCGATCTTAGAATCATATTTGTTCCAACAATATGACATATGATCGTGGATCGTTTAGAAATAGATTCATACATATCGAGTCTCATAAATAAGTCACGTACTTATTGATCAATACAAGATGTCTATCTCATGGAACCGAATAACACTTTATTCATAAATACATAAACATTGACGTGATATCCAACATCTCCATGTTGCCTCTAGGGCATATCACTAACAATCTCCCACTTGCACTAGAGTCAATCATGTAAGTATCTAATACCCATTGCTCTTGTGTGCGCCTCATGCTTCGGGAGGGAGAGGTTTTGTCGGCGGATCGGCTATGTTGAGATCCGTGTGCACTTTGCATATCTTGACATCACCTCTGTCCACTATCTCGCGGATGAGATGATATCGCCGAAGTATGTGTTTGGACTTCGATGTGACCTCGGCTCCTTGGCTTGCGCAATGGCTCCACTATTATCACAATAGAGAGACATTGGACCAGCGTACTAGTCATCACACCAAGCTCGAAACGAATTTCTTGATCCAAACAGCCTCCTTTGCAGGCTTCCGAAGCGCAATGTACTCGGCCTCCGTTGTAGAATCAGCAACGTATCCCGCTTGGAACTCTTCCAGTGATCGCGCCTCCGTTCGGGCGAAACACGAACCCGATTGCGATCTATAATCATCCTTGTCTCGTTTGGAAGCTAGCATCGGTGTAACCACTTACAACGAACTCTTCTTCACCTCCATAGACTAGGAACATATCCTTAGTTCTTCTCAAGTACTTAAGAATATTCTTTACGGTAGTCCAGTGACCTTCACCTGGATCCGATCGATGTATCTGCTCGTAGCACTCAAAGCGTACGAGACATCCGGGCGTGTACAAAGCATGGCATACATGATGGATCCAATTGCCGAAGCATATGGAACCATACCCATCTTATTCCGCTCATCATGTGTCCGAGGACACCGATTCTTGCTAAGATTGATGCCATGTGACATAGGCAAGAAACCTTTCTTGGAATCATGCATGTTGAACCTTTTCAACACCTTGTCAATGTATGTACTTTGGCTTAATCCAATTAGCCTCTTGGATCTATCTCTATAGATCCGAATGCTAATATGTATGCTTTGCCTCCCTAAGTCTTTCATGGAAAACTATTTTTCAATGAAGACTTGACGGATTCTAGCATAGGGATATCATTTCCAATCAACAATATGTCATCCACATATAAGATTAGAAATACAATTGCACTCCCACTCGACCTTTTGTAAACACAGGCCTCTTCTTCATTTTTGATGAAACCAAACCCTTTGATTACTTCATCAAAACGAATATTCCAACTCCGAGATGCTTGCTTCAATCCATAAATGGATTTCGTAGCTTGCATATCTTTCCAGCGATCGGATCGACAAAACCCGAGGTTGTATCATGTATACATCCTCGCTTAGGTTTCCATTCAGAAAGCCGTTTTGACATCCATCTACCATATCTCATAATCGAAATATGCAGCAATCGCTAGGATAATCCGAATAGATTTAAGCATTGCGACGGGCGAGAAGGTTTCATCATAATCAACTCCTTGAATCTGTTTAAAACCTTTCGCCACCAATCGCGCCTTATAGATGTGAACATTTCCATCCATATCGGCCTTTTCTTAAAAACCCATTTACACTCAATGGTTTTGACACCATCGTGGATCAACCAAGTTCCAAACTTGATTGTCGTACATGGATTCTATTTCTGACTTCATGGCTCCAAGCCACTTGTTGGAATCGGGTCCCACCATCGCTTCCTCATAGGTCTTAGGTTCATCGTTGTCCAACAACAATATATCACGTTGTTCCGCACTGTGTACCTATCGGGCGCACGACGTGATCTTTCGACCTCCGTGGGTGGTGTATCTACAACCGGTGGCGCAACACTTTGCTCCTCCTGTTGTGGTTCCGTGGTCAGAAACGTTTTCGGTGTTTCTTGAACTTCTTCAAGATGCACCCTGCTCCCACTAACCCTTCTTGAAAGAAACTCTTTCTCCAAGAAGACACCATGTCGGGCGACAAACACTTTGCCTTGTTCCCGATTATAAAAGTAATATCCCTTAGTTTCCTTAGGATATCCCACAAAGAAGCACTTGTCGATTTGGGTGTGAGCTTGTCGATCGTAAACGATTTACATAAGCCTCACATCCCCAAATTTTGAGAAAAGACAAACTAGGGGGTTGCCCCGTCCATATCTCATATGGTGTCTTTTCAATCGACTTAGATGGAACTCTATTTAGTGTGAGCGCAATGTTTCAAGAGCATATTGAAGGGTTACGCGGAAGCTACGCTAGCCGAAAACAAAAATTTCTACCGCGCAAACCAGGAACACTTGCAAGTAAGGGCCGATAGATCGTTACCGATTAGAGTAGAGTGCAGCGGAATAGCCAATCGTGGCAATCCGATCCGAACAAGTGTAGCCTATTCCGGAGACAGCCGATTCGCCAATCAGCCGATTCGAGCCGTCCGCCGCGTTCTCACGCCTCGCTCCGATGCGCCCGACCGCAGCCGATCAAGAGCGCGCAACGTAGCGCGCTCTCGGTATCCACACGTCCGGGGACAGAACGCCGTACACCCGTGTGCTAGCACGCGATGCAAGGCTAGGGTTTGGCTCGAAAGTGGGGAGGGTTTCCGTGGAGATTGATCTCGGCGACTTCGTTGCACGCGATGCAATTGACGCCTCTCAGCTCTCCACCCCTCCCTCCTTTATATAGAGTTGGCCGACTGGGACTAGTGGCCGATTAGGACTCTATTTTGAATCGGATCTCATCCGTATCTCATAGAGTTGGCCGCCCCACACGTCGTAAGCCCATAGGACTCTATCCGATCGGATCCCTATCCGATCGAGCCGTATCCGAGTCCAACTCGAATATCTATTCTATCCCCTTAAGCGTGCGACACATAGGTTCAGGTATACTGCGGTTTCGGCTATAGTCTAACTTAGCCGATCGTCGGCCGAGTCCAACTCACCGAATTGCCAATAGCGGCGCCTAGCAAGACATATTGACACCATAGTATACAAGAATATAATATCGGCTCAACTCGTAATGTGTACACAAATCCCTTTGCCTCACGATACAGCTTAAGCTATAGGCAAGATGTGTGCCATCCCTTCAATAGCTTAACCATTCACTCGAACCGTATTGGATTATCCGTCCGTTGATTGACTCCTCAATCAACTTAGCATGGCCATGCATTTCCATAATCCATTACCTCGAGGGGCCCAGAGATATCTCTCCAAAGGAGGGGCAAATTCCATCTTGATCACTCACATCCCACTCCATGTTTCATAGCAAACCCGAAAACTACCTTTATAACTATCCAGATTCTGAATAGCGTTTGGTAGTCCCAAAGTAGGCTACTACACATGTTGGAATCCATGGTGATCTCAGGTCTAAGGACTTTGTACCAACACTACCCGAGACCAACTAATGGCACATTAATTCCCGTAGTGTCTCATGGTGGGTCTATCCAACAATGTGTTCTCTAACACATATGTCCATGTTTATTGATTTGGTATCTCCATACCCATGATCTATGAGACATGATCATCAATCAATAAACATGCCGATCTTAGAATCATATTTGTTCCAACAATATGACATATGATCGTGGATCGTTTAGAAATAGATTCATACATATCGAGTCTCATAAATAAGTCACGTACTTATTGATCAATACAAGATGTCTATTTCATGGAACCGAATAACACTTTATTCATTTATACATAAACATTGACGTGATATCCAACATCTCCATGTTGCCTCTAGTGCATATCACTAACACATATCCCCGTAAGGATAACGGAAGATCACTTTGGCTCATCATCGACCGCACCATGTCCAACAAGGTGCGATTTCTCCGTTCGGACACCCCATTCCATTGTGGAGTTCCGGCGGAGTCAACCGTGGAACAATTCCACAATCTTTCGATGATTACCAAACTCTTGGCTCAAGTATTCCCCTCCACGATCGATCGTAGAAACTTGATTGTTTTCCCTAAATGATTCTGCTTCATTCTGGAATTCTTTGAACTTTTCAAAGGATTCGGACTTATGCCTCATTAAGTAGATATAACCATATCTACTAAAGTCATCGGTAAAGGTAATGAAGTACCGATAACCACCTCGGCCGTTGAGCTCATTGGTCCACATACATCGGTATGTATGAGTGCCAACAAGTCACTTGCTCTTTCACCGTGTCCCATGAAAGGTGCCTTTGTCATCTTACCAAGTAAACAAGACTCACATGTCTCAAATGATTCAAAATCAAAAGAGTGAAGCAATCCATCCTTATGGAGCTTCTCCATGCGTTTCTTATTTATATGGCCTAAGCGACAATGCCGGATAAACGTGGGGTTTATATCATTAGAGAGTTGCCTTTCTGTATTAATGTTATAGATGGGAGATGCTTCAAGATTCAAAACGTATAATCCATTCACCAATGGAGCATGAAAATAGAACATATCTCCGAGATATATTGAACAACCATTGTTCATTGATCTAAAATCATATCCTTCCGCTTGCAAACATGAAGCGGAAATAACGTTTTGACATAGTGTTGGAACACAATAACAATTATTTAATTCCAAAACTAATCCCGAAGGTAGATGAAGTGGTGCTGTGCCGACAGCAATCGTAGCAACGCTTGCTCCATTGCCGACGCGCGGAGTTCACCTCGCCCTTCTCAATCCTCTACTTCTTCTCATTCCCCGCAACGATTTGCAAATATGAGCTACTGATCCGGTATCAAATACCCAAGAGTCAGTAGGTGAAGTAGCAAGATTAATGTCTATAACATTAATACCTGAAGCGAAGTCGTACTTTGCTTCTTCTTGAGATCCTCCATGTACTTCTTGCGGTTCCTTTTCCAGGGGCTGTCTCCTTGCAGTAGAAGCAAACGGCATCGATGCCGCCGACCCCTTCTTGCCCTTCTTTGCATTAGAGGCACTCGCGATCTCATCGGGAGTTAACTTCCTCTTGGTGCAAAGTTTCTTGACAGTGGTTTGCGCTTAGCCTTCGCATCATCATCACATGATGACCGTTTTTCTGGATACTCTCCTCACTGTCTTTAGCATCCCATGCAATTCAGCCAAGGTCCTATCCATATTGTTCATGTGATAATTTGATATGAATGGCTCGAAGCTCGGAGGGAGCGACCGGAGAATCACATCGAGCCAACTCTTGGCTAAGGGGAAAACCTAGTTTTTCCAGTCTCTCAATGTAGCCAATCATTTTTATCACATGCGCACTGACGGGATTTCCCTCAACAAGCCTGCACGCAAACAAGGACTTTGAGGTGTTGAACCTCTCGGCCCGAGCTTGGTTCTCAAACATGCCACGCAGTCCCTGAATAATAGTGTGAGCATCGCTGCTCTCATATTGCTTCAAGCTCGGGGACATTGTAGCAAGCATGAGACAGCTTATATCTAGGGCATCATTAGTGTGCTTCTCATAAGCCCTCCGTGCAGTTGCAGTGGCATTATTTGGCAAATCCTCAGGATAGGGTACTTCAAGAACGTACTCCTTACGCTCTTGCTTGAGAACAATTCTCAAGTTGCGATACCAATCCATAAAGTTTGTTCCATTTAATTTTTCCTTTTCGAGAATAGATCGCAAATTAAAGGTACTGGGTGTAGTATTAGCCGCCATTTATTCTACAACAGAAAAAGCAAAGTTTAGCACAATGTTTATGCTATGTCTTTTGTTAAACAATTTAACATTAGACTCCCATTACGTATTTTCCACCTTCCTCTAGGTTACGTATTGGGTCAAGATCCACATGTTAGTTAATTTTCTAGTGAGCTTTGGCATCACCGCTAGAAAATTAGTAACATCGGTAAGCAACTCCTTGCTAATCACATCTCTATGTGACTCTTGTTGTTGGTGTGGCATCTCCATGCCCCGGCGCCAACCTATGCCCCAAGGCCCAAAACTGTTTTGATAGCCTTGTTAAGTAAACCAAATGCTCCTGCATGTATATGTCTGACATATACCCCCTCGTGTTATGATAGAGAATGGCACTCGCTTTGGCGGACCCACCATTGACGAGCATAACGGTGACGGTGCAACATTTGGAAGGGCATCATTACTACTTAATTTTGTGAGGGATGCTATCCTATCAAACAAACATATCACATATGAAAGCAAGAAGAATAGCATATAGTGAAATAGTATGGCCCCCTTCACATGGTGATCTCCATCTCCATGCCGGTGTAGAGGATCTCCATCTTCATCACCGTTCTTTCGAGTGCCGAATGCTTGATTTCTTCAAACTAAGCTACTACTATAGAAGCTCTAATTGAAGATTACATCGACTCGCAGGTCGTGAAAGAATATTACAAGCATTGCACATATGAAAGAATATTACATGCATCACATGCATCTCATACATCTCATACATACAATAGGGCCATACCATCTCAAAGCATTCTCTCGCAAAAACAAGTTAGGCGTAGAAACGTTTTCTACTTATCGCGAGCTACGACATCGAGACGACCTATAAGGGGTTACGCACACGGCGGTCCCGCTAGCGGTTAGCGGGCGGGCGAGGAAGCCGCCGGGAACACCACACGAAATTCATAGATCCAATCTATGAATTCGCTTACGGAAACCATGTCGGCGTAATCATATTATGCCGTCCCGATACACTATCAAGGGAGATGGTTTGCGCAGGCGCGAGGCAGCAAACAAGATCGGACTACGAGATAGCTTCGGCATAATCACATTATACCGTTCCGATACACTATCAAGGAACGCTATCTCAAAGCCGACTCAAACCGAGTTATATGGAAATTGCTTCGACGTAATCACATTACGCCGTTCCGATACACTATCAAGGAACGCAATTACCATTAACTCTCCTCAACGATCCCGTAAAACCGATTGATCTAATCAACCCGTGCGCAAAACTTGTTCCGAGATCCAATCTAAAACCCGAACTAAGCAAGATTAGCTCGATACCACCGAAGGGTTACGCGGAGGCTACGCTAGCCGAAAACAAAAATTTCTACCGCGCAAACCAGGAACACTTGCAAGTAAGGGCCGATAGATCGTTACCGATTGGAGTAGAGTGCAGCGGAATAGCCAATCAGGGCAATCCGATCCGGAACAGTGTAGCCGATTCCCGGAGACAGCCGATTCGCCAATCAGCCGATTCGAGCCGTCCGGCCGCGTTCTCACGCCTGCTCGATGCGCCCGACCGCAGCCGATTCCACCACGCCCGATCGCTCCGATTGCCCGATCCAAGCCGATCAAGCGCGCAACGTAGCAGCGCCTCTACCGGTATCCACACGTCCGGGGACGAACGCCGTACACCCATGTGCTAGCACGCGATGCAAGGCTAGGGTTTGGCTCGAAAGTGGGGAGGGTTTCCGTGGAGATTGATCTCGGCGACTTCGTTGCACGCGATGCAATTGACTGTCGCAGCTCTCCACCCCTCCCTCCTTTATATAGAGTTGGCCGACTAGGACTAGTGGCCGATCGGACTCTATTTTTGAACCGGATCTCATCCGTATCTCATAGAGTTGGCCGCCCATACGTCGTAAGCCTATAGGACTCTATCCGATCGGATCCCTATCCGATCGAGCCGTATCCGAGTCCAACTCGAATGCCTGTTCTTATCCCCTTAAGAGTGCGACCTGTAGGTTCAGGTATACTCGGTTTCGGCTATAGTCTAACTTAGCCGATCGTCGGCTCGAGTCTAACTCAGCCGACTGTCACAATAGCGGCGCCTAGCAGCACATATTGACACCATAGTATACAAGAATATAATATCGGCTCTCGAACCTGTAATGTGTACACAAATCCCTTTGCCTCACGATACCGTTAAGCTATAGGCAAGATGTGTGCCATCCCTTCAATAGCTTAACCATTCACTCGAACCGTATTGGATTATCCGTCTGCATTGATTGACTCCTCAATCAACTTAGCATGGCAATGCATTTCCATAATCCATTACCTCGAGGGGCCAAGAGATATCTCTACAAAGGAGGGGCAAATTCCATCTTGATCACTCACATCCCACTCCATGTTTCATAGCAAACCCGAAAACTACCTTTAGAACTATCCAGATTACGGAATAGCGTTTGGTAGTCCCAAAGTAGGCTACTACACATGTTGGAATCCATGGTGATCTCAGGTCTAAGGACTTTGTACCAACACTACACGAGACCAACTAATGGCACATTAATTCTGTAGTGTCTCATGGTGGGTCTATCCAACAATGTGTTCTCCAACACATATGTCCATGTTTATTGATTTGGTATCTCCATACCCATGATCTATGAGACATGATCATCAATCAATAAACATGCCGATCTTAGAATCATATTTGTTCCAACAATATGACATATGATCGAGGATCGTTTAGAAATAGATTCATACATATCGAGTCTCATAAATAAGTCACGTACTTATTGATCAATACAAGATGTCTATCTCATGGGCTGAATAACACTTTATTCATAAATACATAAACATTGACGTGATATCCAACATCTCCATGTTGCCTCTAGGGCATATCACTACGTACGACGACGACCAGAGTGACCCTAAAAATAGTGCGCCAATTTCCTCGTGGTTATTAGAACACCATAGAGCAATTTTTGTAGCTGAGGGTAGCGAATTTTGCTCTCTGCCAATACTTCGCTAACAAAGTAGATTGGTCTTTGAATCTTCGAGCCCGTCCTTCTTCCTCGCGTTCGACCACGAGGACCGTACTAACCACTTGGTGAGTGGCTGAAACGTATGCAGCGAGAGGTTCCTGGGGCGAGGCGAGGCCGGGACAGTGGCGTCGTGAGGAACTCTTTGAACTCTTCAAAGGCTTTGTTGGCTTCCGCGGTCCACTGGAAGTCGTCTGTCTTCTTTAGCGGCTGAAGAAGGGCATGCCTCGTTCGCCGAGTCGGGATATGAAACGGCTTAGTGCCGCCATGCACCAGTGAGCTTACGGATGTCCTTTTGGTTACTCGGGGCTTCATGTTTAAGATGGCGTTGATCTTCTCTCGGATTTGCTTCAATGCCACGATGTGATACCATGAAGCCGAGCGGTTGCCGATGGGACGCCGAAGGTGCACTTCTCCGGTTTAACTTCATTCGAAGGCCCGGATGTTTGCAAAAAGTTTCTTCTAAGTCGGCAATCGGGTCTTCTTTGCTTGGTCTTGATGACGACATCGTCGACATAAGCTTCAACGTTCTTGCCGATCTGCGTGCGGAAACATCTTTGGATCATACGTTGATATGTGGCTCCGGCGTTCTTCGGGCCGAAAGGCATGGTGATGTAGCAGAGGCCCCAAACGGCGTGATGAACGATGTCTTCAGCGGTCGAATTCTTTTAGGCTGATCCGATGATAGCCCGAGTAATGATCCAGAAGCTTAATAGTTGGCGGCCTGTTGAGTCAACGACTTGGTCAATACGAGGTAGCCCGAACGGATCTTTGGGGCGAGCTTTGTTGAGGTCGGTATAGTCAACGCACATGCGCCATTGCCCCGTCTTCTTGCGGACCAGGCTGGGTTGGCTAACCGGTCGGGATGAAGGACTTCTTTAATGAAGCCGGCAGCCAAGAGCTTTGCAAGTTCTTCTTTGATAGCGTCCTTTCGATCCTGTGCGAACCTGCGTAATCGTTGCTTTATCGGTTTGGCGTCATCTTTGACGTTCAAAGAGTGCTCGATCACCTCCCTAGGAATTCCAGGCATATCGATGGTTTCCAAGCAAAAACATCTTTATTATTTTGGAGGAAGGTGACGAGCGCGCTTTCCTATTTGGGATCTAGGTCGGCGCCAATTATAGCAGTTTTGGAGGGATCAGACGGATCAAGGGAGATTTTCTTGGTCTTGGCGTCGCCGGATCCTGATTTGGCTATCTTCTTTGCGGGGACTTCGCCCTCTGCCGAAGTCGATGCAGCCAATCGGACTTCTTGCTGGCCACGTAATCTCTCGTGAGATTGGGCCATGTCGCAGCTCTCCTTATCGCAGGTGAAGGCATGCTTCACGTCGCTGCGAAGAGTGATGACGCCGTTGGGACCCGGCATCTTCATGCGGAGGTAGGTGTAGTGAGGGATCGCCATGAACTTGGCAAGCGCGAGCCTTCCGATGATGGCATGATATGCTGTTTCGAAGTCGGCCACCTCGAAGGTGACGTTCTCCGTTCGGAAGTTCTCTCGGGCTCCGAAGGTGACTGGGAGGGAGATGTGCCCGAGTGGTGTTGAAGACAGCCACGGGATTACTCCGTGGAAGGGGCTGAGCTTGCTTTCGCGGCCCTCGGGATCTGCATTTCATCCATGGTCTTGGCGAACAGGATGTTGAGGGCACTGCCCCCATCAATGAGGACGCGCTTAAGCTCGATGTTGCGGACCACGGGGTCCGGGACGAGTGGATAGCGCCCGTGTGGACCACTCGGTCGGGATGATCCGAGCGGTCAAAGGTGATGGCCACTTCCGACCATCGCAGATACCGAGGACTTCGGGTTGAGCCGCATTGACCTCCGCCGCTCGGTTAGCCTTTCCTCTTGGACTCATAGGCTAGTGGCCCTCCGAAGATATGGTTGAGCTCCCCACGGGTCTTGGAAAGGTTCGGCATTTTCAACCGCGTTGTTCTTTTTGGCGCCGATGGGCCAGCCTCGTCGGTTGGCTTCTTGTTAAGCGCGGCGCACTGCTCGACGAACCGCTTGTAGATAAAGCGATCCTTCGCCGCGTGCTTATGATTCGATGGTGGGTGCACTGGGCGTTCATGATGGCGTCGTAGGCGGCGACCCGGGGACGGCGTTGAGTGTTGGAGGTTGCGGCCACTAGGTCTTCAGATCGGCGCTTGCGATCTTTCTGGCCTTGGTTGCTGCTGTTGCCGCCATCCTTCTTAGGATTTCGGCTTCCTTCTGCTTGCTTGTCCTCCCTTCTGTCGGGCCGGTCTTGGCGGGCGGCCTTAATGGCGTCATTTGATTTGGCGTATGAGTTCGCCGTCTCGAACATTTGCTTCACCGTCTTCGGTGGTTTGCGCCCGAACTTCCCAATGAGCAGCTCATCACGGACTCCCTTCTGGAAGGCGGCGATGATGGTGTCATCGGTGATATTCGGGATCTTGTTGCGCTTCTCCGAGAAACGACGAATATAATCCTTCAAGGGCTCGTCCGGCTTCTGGATGACGTTGTAGAGGTCGAAGTGTGTGCCAGGCCTCTCGAAGGTACCTTGGAAGTTGGCGATGAAATGATCCCTCAGCTTGCTCCACGAGCCGATTGAGCCTCTCGGCAGGCTCGTGAGCCAATTTCTGGCTGAGTTTGCGAGGGCCACTGGCAGGTAGTTGGCCATGGCTTTGTTGTCGCCACCTGCAGCTCGGATGGCAAGGGTGTATACGGTCAGCCAAGATTCAGGGTCGGTCTTGCCATCGTACCTTTCAATTCCTTTAGGCTTAAAGCCACTCGGCCAACGTACTCGGCGGAGCTCCCGAGTGAAGGCTGGTACTCCGTCGTTGCCACTATCGGGTGATCCCCTCCGATCTTCCCGAGTGCGTCGGTCGCGCTCCCGGTAGCGGCGATCGAGGACCTCCCGCAGATCACTCGGCGGGGTCTTCGGTTGGCTGGTTGGATAGCCGGAAGCTTGCGGCGGACCCGGTGGTGGACGGGTGGACATCCGTGTCGTTTGTCGCGGGAGTCGGCCGTCTGCTCTTGGTACTTCAGCGTGGACTCGCGAGGTGGGCCTCTTGGCCTGGTCGTCGACCGAGCCGGCTCGGGCCTCCTATAGTCTCCTGACTTTAGAGGTGGAAGCCGGCTCTTGTCTGGCGTTTCGGCCACAGATTCAGTCGGTCTTCGTGCCGAGGTGGTGGGATGGCCGTTAGCCGTGGCAGCGACGATGGTCTTGATCTTGTCGAGTATAGGAGTCACGTTGGCTGGGGCCGTCTCCATGACGGTATCCAAGAGCGTGAGTGCGGCGACGGCGTTCTGCTGAGGCATCCGGAAGATGTTGGTGTTGCGGACCCGTGTTTGGAGGATGGCCTCCGGGCGGATCGTCCGGCGCACGTAGATCCCGCTTTCTTTGTCGGCCTCGTCCTTGCGTTGTTTCTCCTCCTCGGCTGTCTTGCGCTCGAGCTCCACCCGCTCGCTCCTCATCGGCAAGCCTTCTTGCCATGGCTCAGTCGGACTCGTCCGGCTCGGCCATGAGGACGTCGAAGCGCTTCGGCTCGTAGTCCATGCGGCAGTCGGAGTTGTCGGCTTCGTCAGAAGGGATGCCGTAGAGGTTGTCGAAGTCGGCGGAGCTGAGGTATCCGTTGAGCTCCGAAGATGAGCAGAGCCGAATGACGGGAGGATGATGGCAACCTCCCTTGATCTCGGGTAACCCGGATCCGGATCGTTCCGCCCGAGTCGAGCTTGGGATGTGGGCTCCTCCGAGTGGGTCGCCGCCGACTCGGGAGAGAAGTTCGCGTAGATCTCGGCGGCGTTTGGTAACCCAAACGGGACCGAGAGGTGTTTGTCTGAGTAGATCGCTTCCGTCGGGGAGGCGAGAAGATTGGCGCAGATTTTGGCGGTGTTCGTTAATCCGAACGGTGCCGAGTGAAGTCCTTCGATGGAGCGAGCAGATCGCATCTTGATCTTGAAAACGTCGTTGAAGATCTCGGCGCTATTGGGGAGCCCGAACGGCGCCGAGTGGGTCTTTCCTTCCGACTGGTTCGAATCCGAGTCGAAGGAGGTGTCGTCGAAGAAGTTGGCGGCGAAGTCGCCGAATCCTGAAGGAGATCCCATCACGCTTGTCGGTGAGATTGTTGAAGAAGTCTCGATGCGCGTACCCCTACCTGGCGCGCCAACTGTCGAAACTTGGTTTCGGCAATATGATTTCTGGGGTCGCAATCGAGATCGCCAAGCTCAATGGGTTAAAAGAAGAAGAAGATTTAGACAGGTTCAGGCCCTCTCGTGAGGTAATACCCTACTCCTGTTTCGGTGGATTCGATCCGCCGAGTGTTTTGTATTGATCTTGTGTATCTAAAGCTCTTGCTTATGGAATCGTATCTCAGATCTAGTGTTGGATATCCCTCAAGGGACGCCCCTTACCCCCCTTATATAGTTTTGGGAGGAGGGTTTACAGATCGGAAACCCTATCTTATTCTAAGTTGGTTTCCTCAATCTTACCAAACGTGACTATAGGCCGATTGCCTTATCTCTATCGGCAATCGTAATACCCAAGTCAAGTTTGGCTTACAGATATAGCGGGCGCAATCTATCCCTACCTCCAGTCGGATAAGCTTGCCATGTAGATACCCGATTGCCACAATCTCCACAGGGGAGCTGTTGCTGGTTCCTGGAGCGATGACCTCCTTGTTCAAGTGGGCTGCCCTGAGAGAGCTGTCCACCATGGGCCAGAGCTGTAGTGAATGACGTCAGGGACTGGACTCCATGGCACCAGCTCTAGCCCATGCCCATGCCTAGCAGGCTGCTCCTCTTTACTCTGAAGCAGGCTTGAATTAAGAGTTACTAGGGCGGTGGAAGACTAGCCAATCTCAAACTGGCTGTTTGGAATATCCTTTTGCCCATAGAAAGCAAAATTTGCACATCTGGCCCGGGCTGCTTCAAAGCATGCCTGCTCTTCATTCAAAGCTGGGGAGATGACCTCACTCGACAAGGAGCTGTCATGTTCACCATTCAGAGCTTTTATGAGGTCCTCCAAGGGAATGTCAGGGCGATGTGCGCTGAGGTACCACATTGAAGACCCCGAATGATCAATATCGACGTAGTGCTGGGGGACATGGGGGTGTTCAGGGATCAGAGGATCCCAAGCTGGCCATTCATCGTCACTCGCATCAACATCCATATCATTGAAGCCCTGGGGTTGGGGTTGCTGTTACTCGTGTTGTTGGTGGATCCACTGATGCTAAAGCTGCTGGCCTTCTCCTTGGTGAGGATCCCCACCCACGAAACCCAGATGATCACCCCCCTCCTTGCTGCTCTTGCTGCCAATCCGGAACTGGTGGGGCAAGGTCCGACAAAAAAGGATCAATCTGATGGTGGGGCTTCCCATCCTGGGGGACTGGGTCTTCGTCCCAGAAATTGATTCGGGAACTGGTCGTTGAGAATAAAGACAGGCACAGTCCAGGATCTTCCTGTGCCATCGAACAATGAGCCAGCAGAGAGCACAAGTTGCACGGTACTCTATCTGTACTCAGAAGAAGCATGCGGACCAGGATCCTTAATCTGTTGGCACCACGGTGCCAATCTAACAAGCATCCAAAAGAAGCCACTGCCGCTTGGATGTATGTGTCATTTTGATAATCGAAAGGAAAGGCCAACAGCATAATCCAACTAATTCTGGTATAAGTGCAAGATCTGGTATTGATACCTTCGTCGTGTTTTACCACCCTGATAATGTGATCTTGTCCCGGGTGGAAGGGAGAGTTACGCACCAACCTATCCCTTTGCACCACCGAGTGAAGCTTAATTAGCCCAAGCCCCAGCGGAGATAGGTGCGCGTCCACAATGCGGACTTGCTGATCTTCTTCCAATAAGTTGCACACATTGGTTAGAGCTTTACGAAGCTGGTTCTCATCTTGCGGCATCGTCTCTAATGACACGATCGCATACTCTTCATGCCCTCTTCGGGGCTCCCCCACAAAGCAACTCTTCCTCTCGCCGGGCGAGCCCATCTATGTTCGACATGGAGGTCGCTGATGAGGAATGGCGTCGGGTTAACCAGAAAGTTTGCCATTCGAGGAGTCTAACGAGGAAGATTGGTATGTGGCACTAGAGCAAAGGAGAGGCTAACTTCAGGTTTTGAAGAAGGAGTTGGATTTGGGAGACGATGAAGCGGAGAGGCAGATTGATTCAGTGGAGGGGAAAAACAGGCAATTTTTTCTCTTGTTCATGAGGGAGATGGGTGCGAAGATCGAGGACAACGTCCGATGGTTTCCAAGAACTAACTCTTGGACTCCAGGATATACCAGGCTTGACACGAGTCATATCAACAATAAAACTATTCTGAACCCGTGCTGAGGTGTTTTTCAGGCGCCAAACAAGGTGAGGGATAGATCGCAGACGTGAAAAGCAACGCCTGGAGATGTGGCCAAAATTTTTGCATTGTCTGCAATGGGTTCTTCCCGGGCAGTTAATGCTGACATGACCTGGATTGAGACAAGCGGTACAAAGCCCTAAAACCGAGGATATGATGGTGG
Source organism: Oryza australiensis (assembly GCA_019925245.2). NCBI lineage: Eukaryota > Viridiplantae > Streptophyta > Magnoliopsida > Poales > Poaceae > Oryza > Oryza australiensis. The sequence continues at coordinate 109,839 of JAIFGZ020000411.1, read as the reverse complement.
GAGAATGTGCAGGCAAAGATTTCGAACCCACTAGGTTAATGCTTTGTCCAGCTTCATGAATGCGAGTACGGCGCTATGAAACAGGCGACCGTTTCAAGCCGGCGACCGTTTCAAGCCGACACCAAAATTTGGCCTATAGCCCGCGTAACAAAGATTTTGGTGTGGCTGAACTTTTTGAGGGACTATCGATAGACCTAGCTTTGCCAACTAACCGGCTAACTGTGACTACTGACAGACAGTTTCGCCCTATAAGTCAATTTTTTTCACTGACAAACGGTTTATCTCTAACAAAAAATAATGATAGATTGCTTATCACAAAGCTTTGCCACCAGATTGTATGGCTCTGAATAGTGACCTTTACCGACAGATATCTAACCTTGAATCTAGGATACGGTGTAGTGTGATTTGGCACGTTGAGGAGTTTTCATGATGTGGAGAAGTGGGAGAGAAGAATCACGAAGGTGGAGGGCAGACTATCAGGCTATAATAGATTAGCTATATGTGGAGATTATGGTAATCGGGTATCTACATGGCAAGCTTATCCGACTGGAGGTAGGGATAGATTGCGCCTGCCATATCTGTAAACCAAACATGACTTGGGTGTTACGATTGCCGATAGAGATAAGGCAATCGGCCTATAGTCATGGTTTGGTAAGATTGAGGAAACTGACTTAGAGTAAGATATGGTTTCCGATCTGTAAGCGCACCTCCCAAGACTATATAAGGGGGGTAAGGGGCGTCCCTTGAGGGATATTCCGATAAGAGATCAGCTTTTAGCTTTGAGCTATAGATCACGACATCAATAAAGACACTCGGCGGATCAAATCCACCGAAACAGGAGTAGGGTATTACCTCACGAGAGGGCCTGAACCTGTCTAAATCTTCTTTTCCTTCTAACCCATTGTGCTTGGCGATCTTGACTGCGACCCCAGAAATTATATTGCCAAAACCAAGTTTCGACAGTTGGCGCGCCAGGTAGGGGACCGCGCGTCGAGACTTCTTCAACAATCTCGCCGACAAGCGTGATGGGATCTCCTTCAGGATTCGGCGACTTCGCTGCCAACTTCTTCGACGATTTCTCCTTCGACTCGGATTCAAACCAGTCAGAAGGAAAGACCCACTCGGCGCCGTTCGGGCTCCCCAATAGCGCCGAGATCTTCGACGACATCCTCAAGATCGAGATGCAATCTGCTCGCTCCAACGAAGGACTTCACTCGGCATCGTTCGGATTGCCGAACACCGCCAAAATCTGCACCGAGTCGGGGTTGACCCACACGGAGGAGCCCGCATCCCCAAGCTCTGACTCGGACTGGAACAATCCAGACCCGGGCTACCCAGGATCGAGGGAGGTCGCCGTCATCCTCCCGTCATTCAGCTCATGCTCATCTTCGGAGCTCAATGAATACCTCAGCTCCGCTGGCTTTGACGACCTCTATGGTATCCCCTCAGATGAAGCTGACGACTCCGACTGCCGCAAGGACTACGAGCCAAAGTGCTTCGATGTCCTCATGGCCGAGCCGGATGAGTTCGACTCAGCCATGGCCGGGAGGTTTGCTGAAGAAGAGCGAGCCAAGATTGAGCAGGAGTGCAAGATGGCCGAAGAGGAGAAGAAACGCAGGGAAGAAGCTGACAAAAGAAAGCAAGATCTACGCGCAGCCGGACGATCCGCTCAGGAGGCCATTCTTCAAACGCGGGTCCGCAACGCCAACATCTTCCGGACGCCACGGCAAACGCGTTGCCGCGCTCACACTCTGGACACCGTCATGGAGACGGCACCCGCTTACGTGACTCCAATACTTGACAAGATCAAGACCATCGTCGCGGCCACAGCCAACGGCCATCCCACCACCTCGGCACGAAGGCCGACTGAGTCCGTGGCTGAAACGCCCGACAAGAGCCGACTCCCGCCTCTAAGGTTAGGAGACTATAAGAGGCCCGAGCCAGATCGGTCGACGACAAGGCCAAGAGGCCCGCGCCGCGAGTCCACGCAGAAGTTCCAGGATCAAACAACCGACTCCCGCGACAAACGACACGGACGTCCGCCCGTCCACCACCGCGTCCGCCGCAACAACAGCTCCAGCTACCCAACCAGCCAACCGAAGACCCCGCCGAGTGATCTGCGTGAAGTCCTCGATCGTCGCTACCGGGAGCGAGACCGACGCGCACCTGGAAGATCGGAGGGGATCACCCGATAGCGGCGACAACGGAGTGCCGGCCTTCACTCGGGAGCTTCGCCGAGTGCACTGGCCGAGTGGATTCAAGCCCACAGGAATAGAAAGGTACGACGGCAAGACCGACCCCGAGTCATGGCTTACCGTGTACACTCTCGCCATCCGCGCGAGCGGCGGCGACAACAAGGCTATGGCCAATTATCTTCCGGTGGCCTCGCTAACTCAGCCGGGAACGGCTCACGAGCTGCCAAGAGGCTCAATCGGCTCGTGGAGCGGGCGAGGGACCACTTTATTGCCAACTTCCGGGTACCTTCGAGAGGCCCGGCACACACTTCGATCTATACAACGTCATCCAGAAGCCGGACGAGCCTCTGAAGGATTACATCCGTCGTTTCTCTGAGAAGCACAACAAGATCCCCAAAATCACCGATGACATCATCATTGCCGCCTTCCAGAAGGGAGTCCGTGATGAGCTGTTAATCGGGAAGTTCGGGCGCAAGCCATCGAAGATGGTGAAACAGATGTTCGAGACGGCGAATTCCTACGCCAAATCCAACGAAGCCATCAAGGCCGCCCGTCAAGACCGGCCCGACAGGAGGGAAGACAAGCAGGCGAGAGGAAGCCGGAATCCTAAGAAGGATAACGGCAACAGCAACAACCAGGGCCAAAAAGATCGCAAGCGTCGATCTGAGGACCTAGTGGCCGCAACCTCCAACACTCAACGCCGCCCCCAGGTCGCCGCCTACGACGCCATCATGAACGCCCAATGCACTCATCATCCCAATCATAAGCACGCGGCAAAGGATTGCTTCATTTACAAACAGTTCGCCAAGCAGTACGCGGCGCAGCTCAACAAGAAGCTGACTGATGAGGCTGGTCCATCGGGCGGCAAGAAAAACAACGCGGCTGAGAACGCCGAACCTTTCCAAGACCCTGTTGGAGAACTCAATCACATCTTCGGAGGGCCGCTAGCCTATGAATCCAAGAGGAAATAGAAGCTAACCGACCGAGAGGTCAACGCGGCTCAACCCGAAGTCCCTCAGTACCTGCGATGGTCGGAAGTGGCCATCACTTTTGACCGCTCGGATCACCCTGACTGAGTGGTTCACCCGGGGCGCTATCCACTCGTCCTACATCCCGTATTCCGCACCACAGGCTCAAGCGCGTCCTCATCGATGGGGGCAGCACCCTCAACATCCTGTTCGCCAAGACCATGGACAAGATGCAGATCCCGAGGGCCGAATTGAAGGCAAGCTCAGCCCCCTTCCACGGAGTCATCCCGGGCTATCATCTACACCACTCGGGCACATCTCCCTCCCGTCACCTTCGGGGCTCGAGAGAACTTCCGAACGAGAGAGAACGTCACTTTTGGGGAGGCCGACTTCGAAACAGCATACCACGCCATCATCGGAAGGCCTGCGCTTGCCAAATTCATGGCGATCCCACATTACACCTACCTCTGCATGAAGATGCCGGGTCCCAACGGCGTCATCACACTTCGCAGCGATGTGAAGCAAGCCTTCACCTGCGATAAGGAGAGCTGCGACATGGCCCAATCTCGCGAGAGATTGTGCGGCCAACAAGAAGTCCGATTGGCTGCATCGACTTCGGCGGAGGGCGAAGTCCCGCGAAGAAGATAGCCAAATCGGGATCCGGCGATGCCAAGACCAAGAAGATCTCCCTTGATCCGTCGGATCCCTCAAAACTACTTGTAATCGGCGCGAACTAGATCCCAAATAGGAAAGAGCACTCGTCACCTTCCTCCAAAATAATAAAGATGTTTTGCTTGGAAACCATCTGATATGCCTAGAATTCCTAGGGAGGTGATCGAGCACTCTTTGCACGTCAAAGATGACGCCAAACCGATAAAACAATGATTACGCATATTCGCGCAAGACCGAAAAGACGCTATCAAGGAAGAGCTCACAAAGCTCTTGGCCGCCGGCTTCATCAAAGAAGTCCTTCATCCCGATGGTTAGCCAATCCAGTCTGGTCCGCAAGAAGACGGGGCAATGGCGCTTGTGCGTTGACTATACCGACATCAACAAAGCCGCCCCAAAGATCCATTCGGGCTGCCTCGCATCGACCAAGTCGTAGACTCAACAGGCCTGCCAACTCCTGAGTTTCTTGGATTGTTACTCGGGCTATCACCAGATCAGCTTAAAAGAATCCGACTGCCTGAAGACATCGTTCATCACGCCGTTTGGGGCCTACTGCTACATCACCATGCCTTTCAGCCTGAAGAACGCCGGCGCCACATACCAACGCATGATCCAGAGATGTTTCCTGACGCAGATTGGCAAGAACGTAGAAGCTTATGTCGACGACGTTGTCATCAAGACCAAGCAGAAAGAAGACTTGATCGCTGACCTAGAAGAAACCTTTGCAAACATCCGGGCCTTCAGAATGAAGTTGAACCCGGAGAAGTGCACTTCTCGGCGTTCCATCGGGCAACCGCTCGGCTTCATGGTGTCACATCGTGGCATTGAAGCCAATCCGAGAAGATCAACGCCATCTTGAGCATGAAGCCCCCGAGTAACCAGAAGGACGTCCAGAAGCTCACCGGCTGCATGGCAGCGCTAAGCCGCTTCATCTCTCGACTCGGTAAACGAGGCATGCCCTTCTTCAGATTGTTAAAGAAGACAGACGACTTCCAGTGGACTGCGGAAGCCAACAAGGCCTTTGAAGATTTCAAAGAGTTCCTTACAACGCTGCCTGTCCTGGCCTCGCCTCAGCCCCAGGAACCTCTGCTGCTGTACGTTTCAGCCACTCACCAAGTGGTTAGTACAGTCCTCATGGTCGACCGCGAAGAAGAAGGACGGGCTCAGAAGATTCAGAGGCTGATCTACTTTGTTAGCGAAGTGTTGGCAGGAGCCAAAATTCGCTACCCTCAGGTACAAAAATTGCTCTATGGTGTTCTGATAACCACGAGGAAATTGGCACACTATTTTCAGGGTCACTCGGTCACCGTTGTCACTTCCTTTCCACTCGGCGATGTCATCCACAACCGCGAGGCGAATGGGCGCATCGCTTAGTGGGCCTTAGAGCTGATGCCATTGGACTTGTCTTTTAAGGCGAGGACATCCATAAAGTCACAAGCCTTGGCGGATTTCCTGGCCGAGTGGACTAAGCAACAAGAGAACGTACCTCGGGAAGACCTCCAACACTGGACCATGCACTTCGACGGATCCAAGAGGATCACCGGCTTGGGAGCAGGAGTTGTGCTGATTTCCCCGACTGGGGAAAGGCTAAGATATGTCCTTCACCTCCACTTCTCCGCCTCACACAACGTTGCCGAGTACGAAGCCCTGCTACACGGACTGCGCCTCGCAGTTTCACTCGGGATATGTCGGCTCATCGTGAAAGATGACTCCCAGCTGGTCGTCAACCAAGTAATGAAGGACTGGTCCTGTCTAAACGACACCATAGAGGTCTACTAACAAGAGGTTCGCAAACTTGAAGACAAGTTTGACGGGCTCGAACTCTCACATGTCTTGAGACACAACAACGAAGCAGCCGATGAGTTGGCACAGTTCGGGTCCAAGCGCGAAGCTGCCCCAACAGATGTTTTTGTCGAACACCTCTATGAGCCAACCATCACGGCAAAGACAACTTCCAACAAACAAGCTACAAACGAAGTCGCCATGACTTATGCCGACTGGAGGACGCCAGTCATCAAATTCTTAACTCAGCAAGAGCTGCTGGAAGACCGGGATGAGGCAGAGCGTGTCTGACGTCGTTGCCAAGCATATGTCATGGTCGACTCCGACTTATACAAGAGAAGCCCCTCCGGAATCCTAATGAGATGCATCACACCCGAGGAAGGGAAGCAGCTACTCCAAGACATCCACTCGGGTATATGCGGAAGCCACGCGGCAGCACGCACTCTGGTGGGCAAAGCTTATAGACAAGGTTTCTTCTGGCTTACCGCGGTCTCCGACGTGGACAAAGTCGTACGAACCTGTGAAGGCTGCCAATTTTTTGCCCAACAGAGCCATGTCCCGGCCCAGGAACTACAGACAATCCCACTATCCTGGCCGTTCGCAGTATGGGGCTTGGACATGGTCGGCCCTTTCAAGAAAGCTCCGGGAGGATTTACACACCTCTTCGTCGCAATCGACAAGTTCTCCAAGTGGATTGAAGCCAAGCCGGTCGCCACAATTACTGCCGACAAGGCACGGGATTTCTTCCTCAACATCGTGCACCGCTTCGGCGTCCCAAACAGAATCATAACCGACAACGAGACTCAATTCACGGGAGGCATCTTCAAGGAATTCTGCGAAGACTTCGGAATCAAGATTTGCTATGCATCGGTTGCCCATCCCAAAAGCAATGGACAAGTCGAACGGGCCAACGGCATGGTCCTTCAAGGCATCAAGGCCCGCGTATTCGATCGTCTAAACCCTTACGCAGCAAGTGGGTCCAAGAGCTTCCCTCGGTCCTATGGTCTCTGCGGACCACACCCAGTCGGGCTACCGGCCAAACTCCCTTCTTTTTGGTCTACGGCGCAGAAGCCATGTTGCCAAACAAGATGGAGTATGAATCCCTCCGAGTTCGCAGCTTCAACGATGAACGCTACGACCCCGACCAAGTGGACGACCTCACCCGACTGGAAGAGGCCCGTGAGGCATTCTTCATCCAGTCGGCCAAATATCTTCAAGGGCTCAGACGATACCACAGTCGCAACGTTCGAGCATGAGCTTTCATCGTTGGCGACCTGGTTCTACGCAAGATTCAAACCACCAAAGACCGTCACAAGTTATCCCCCTTATGGGAAGGACCATACATAATCGCTGAGGTGACTCAGCCCGGTGCATACCGACTAAAGCTTGAAGACGGATCTATGGTGGAGAACTCCTGGAACATCGAGCATCTTCGACGATTTTATGCTTAATTTGACTAAAGTTTCATGTTTTCCTTGATTGCCAACCTCAAGCAAGATGACTTCTTGAGTTAGCAGTCGGGGGCTGTACATATGTCAATAAAGCATAAGTTTTCCTCATCAATCTCTGTGCATGATTTGGTTTATCATTGTTTAATGCTCCTTGATTCGAGTTCAGTGTCTAAGGACTGAGAGTTTTCTGATGACCTAATCGAACCTAGGTTTGATGATAGTCAGACAAAAATTACTTAAGAAATTTCACACAAAAACTCGGATCAAGGCATTAACATAAATAAACTAAATACATCACAAAGTCTGCATCAGAGCATCGCAATCATACGATATTTACAAGACAATGTTCATAAAGACAAATCAAATCCGGAAGTTATTCACTACATCGACGGAAATCTTCTTCACCGACTCCTGCGCTTTACTCATCATGTCCAAGGCCTGCTCATCCGTGGTCCTGTCAGCGAAGCCCTCTCCGACCGAGTTGATATCCACTCGGGGGTAGAGAGACTTGGTCTGTGCAAGAGCCAGACCAGCCCCCATGTTGGCGGCTTCAGTGATGTTCGCCAGATATTGGTCAGGGGCCCTCCGCAGCTTGTCAAAAATCTCTAATGGCTCTAGCGAACTAGCCCCGACCCCTTGGTGAAACAAGGACAGCAAGATTGGCGTAGCCGCATTGACGACCTCTTCCCGGACTTCTCCGGCTCGTTTGACGCGCTCGAGCAAGACGTCGTATTGAGCTCGGGTCTTAACCTTGTAAGCTGCCAAAAGAATCTAATCATGCAAAGCACTCGGAAATAAAGCAGCGCCAAGGATGTTACTTCAAAGAAGCTTACCTTCAAACTCAGCCTCCAAGTCGGCCTTGTCGAGGCTGACTGCCTCCAGCTGGACCTGGAGCGAGTGCACCTCCGACGAATTTTCTACAAGCAAAGAAGATCGTTAGCAGCTGGGATCAACATGAGAATCATAAAGAAACTCGGAGAGATGAACTTACTCCCGACTGATCCTCGGAGGTCGAGGTTCTCCTCCCGAAGCTCCGCGATTTCCCTCCTTAGGGCTGCCTCCCTTGACGCGGCCTCCTCCCGAGTGGTTTTCAGCTTTCGCTGGACGTCCTCTAAAGAGTTCAGGTGTGGGACCAGCTTCTCCAGCACCTCCGACTTGGCCAAGGAGCGGCAATACTCCTTCTGCACGCAAAATCCAAGGATTGATCGACTGAAGAAAAATGATGATACAAGACAAAGAGAAGATCTGGGCTTACATTGAGTAGCTGAGTCGCCTCATTCAGGCTGTTGACAAGGGCATCCCTTTCTTCGCTTTCAGCTTGCTTGTCCAAGATGATGCCCTGTCTCTGGCCTTCCGAGTCCCGCCACTCGATCTTGATCGGGGGAACCCAGGTTTCAGAAGACTGTAACCTGGGGATTTCCTCCACTGTGGCTGGCAGATAGGAAGAACAAATGAAGACATGAAAGATTCAAACTAAAGAGCAAAGACAAGACTCTGATTCAAGACTTACCGGCTTCAGTGGCTGCGCTCTTGGGTGGGACAGCCCGACTGGCCTCCTTCCTTTGGCTTTTCGCCGACTGATCCTCAGTCGGGGCTGACCGAGCCGCAGCCTGAGGTTTCCCAGCTGTCGACTGGCTTCCAGTCGGGACGTCCCGGCTGGCGGTCGGGGGCTCCTTCCTTGGGGTATCCTTCTTCGGAGGCAAAGGTTTTTTGCCGGAGCACTCTCGCTCGGAAGCGGGCTCCGAGGCCTTGGCTCCGCAGGCTTAGGTGCCTCGGGAGCAGCAGCGGGAGTCGGCCCCTCACCCTTCCCGGCAGGATCTATGTCCTGCGGCCTCCTGCAATAACGAATACAGCTGGGACGAAGACAAAGAAAGTTTTCAACGAGAAAAGTTTGGACATCAGTCATAAAGCATACCTGGACGACCGGCGGATCTTCGGCGCCGCCTTCGGCGATGGCCTTGGAGGAGGAGTCTCGACTGGAGGAGCCAGGACGTCATCGTCCGAGTCATCAATGATGAGCCTCCTTTTACTCGCTCGCTTGTTGGCGTCCTCACTCGGGGCCGCGCTCTTCTCGACTGGGTCGCTTTGAATCTTTATGCCGCCAGTTGGCTTCTTGGCAGGGTGATGTGGCACGTCATCGTGAGGTACCTTGTACGGTTTTGAGACGACAGAAGCATTTTCCTGCAAGAGAAACTCTCACAGTATTAAGAGGCGTGACATCAAGGTTGCAAGACATTATGAAGCAATCAGTCGGCTTACCAGAGGAGGAGGCCGATGGATGTTAAAGGGAAGAACCGACAGAATGAGGGCGCGCTCGACTGCAATTCCAGTCGAGAAGATCTTGTACATCCGGATCTTCAGGATCTCATAACTGAGTGGATCTTGATCTTCCCGATTGGGGTCCTTCCCGCCTTCGTATTCAAAGGCCGGCTTTGACCGCTCTTTAATTAGAGCCAATCGGCACCGGATGAAGTGCCGAGTGATCTGTTCGCCACGAAGACCCTTCTGCTTCATTGCCAGGATCTTTGCAAGCAGTTTGTTGGCCTCGTCCCAGTCTTGAGCTACTAGAATAGTTCTCCAAGTTTGCGTGGGTACAAGGGGAAGCCCGACAAAGGTTGGCAGGCTGAGTTCAAGATTGCTGATGTAGAACCAGCCCGCGTGCCATCCCTTATTGGAAGATTTTAAGGGAAGAGAAAAGTACTCCTTGCGGAGAGATCTGCGGAGTTGGAAACCCGCCCCGCCAACGACGCATGGGTGGTCCTTATTTGGATGCGGTTTGAGGTAAAACATGCGGCGGAAGAGTTGGAAGTGGGGGAGGATGCCAAGGAATGCTTCACATACATGAATGAAAAGAGCGATGTAAGCATGGAGTTGGGGTTCAGATGGTAGAGTTGAAGGCCGTAATAATCTAAAAGCCCCCGGAAGAACTCGGAGGTGGGAAGACTGAACCCACAATAGAAAAAAGAGGTGAATACAACGAGCTCACCGGTGTTCAGGGATGGAAAATCCTCACCCGCCACCGGGCGCCAACCCATGATCTCCTTTGGAGGAAGCACTCCGTGCTTCACCATCTCCTTGAGGGTGGATTCCCTCACATCCGATGTGGCCCATTGGTCAAAGGGGATTCTCTTTTCCTCCGCCATGAGTGTGGTTTGGATGGGAAGTGGATCTGGTCAGAAAGAATGGGGATTTTGACAAGGGATCTTGGGACATTGGCTACGAAAGCTGGTTTATGGCAAGAAGTGAGCTCCTGGATGGCTAGGTCTGGGTGCGCGCGAGTCTAGGGTTCTTCGCAGGGAAATGGTGAACAGTGCTGCGAAAAGAGGAATTTTTTGGAAGACGAAGAGGCGGGGACGACCTCGAGGCTTTATACAAAGATTTGAGGGTTGCGCTAGGTTTTCTCGTGATTGGGCCGAGCCCATGAGAGAATCTGCGGCCCGGTTAAGGTGTGGCCTCACACGTGTCCTTAGGGACTTAAGCGGATGAGCTTAAGCAGATTTGCCCTGGCAATATGCATGTGTCCAAATGCCCTATACCTTTGGAAATCCTTTCATACCGCGGTTTTCTTGACTTCATAAGAAGCTAGCACGATGCAACTTGGAAGGTGACCAACAGTTAAGCTTTTTATAGCTGCCTTGATGACAAGAGCTGTTTGGTTTCTTAGCATTTGATTAAGTGATTATATCAATGCTATTTTTCCACCTTGGTGAAGATCTTTATAGATTAAGACCAGTATTATGGCAAGAGCTATTTAATAACTTGGTCATATTTTTCATACGATTGAAAGAACTCGTTTTCCCATAAGGGACGATTAAAATATTTGTTTTGGGATGACTCGGGCAGATCCACTCGGATAAGCATGAGCTTACCGAGTGCTTTTCACCCACGAGGGTTGGTTGGGTTATTTGTTCTGAGATGACTCGGGCAAATTCACTCGGATAAGCACAAGCTTGCCGAGTAATGAGGTTGCTTTAGCTTGAGCTAAGCATTTACATGAGAATGATTTTTTATAGTCCTTGACTATATGTTTAGTCTATTTTTGACTAACCACATAGTCGGGGGCTACACCTAATTAGGTGCATCAGGAGATGCACCTAGATATTTATTTTTGAGAATTTTTTAGATGTTATCCAGCCCTTCACAGTCTTTGGAGCCACTCGGGAAGATTCAGGCAGAGATGATGGAATCACTCGGCGCCAGAAGCACTCGGCCAAAGAGATTTTTGGTCGTGTACTATTTTAGTTTGAAGAAAAGCTGTCTCGTCGACTGAAAAGGACTCGGGGGCTACTGTGGAGATTATGGTAATTGGGTATCTACATGACAAGCTTATTCGACTGGAGGTAGGGATAGATTGCGCCTACCATATCTGTAAACCAAACATGACTTGGGTGTTACGATTGCCGATAGAGATAAGGCAATCGGCCTATAGTCACAGTTTGGTAAGATTGAGGAAACTGACTTAGAGTAAGATATGGTTTCCGATCTGTAAGCCCACCTCCCAAGACTATATAAGGGGGTAAGGGGCGTCCCTTGAGGGATATTCCGATAAGAGATCAGCTTTTAGCTTTGAGCTATAGATCACGAGATCAATAAAGACACTCGGCGGATCGAATCCACCGAAACAGGAGTAGGGTATTACCTCATGAGAGGGCCTGAACCTGTCTAAATCTTCTTTTCCTTCTAACCCATTGTGCTTGGCGATCTTGACTGCGACCCCAGAAATTATATTGCCGAAACCAAGTTTCGACACTATAAGGCTGTTTTTATTTTTCTTATTTTCTTTTGGTCTCATCTAGGGATACAATGGCTCGGAAACTTTCTAGTTTCCGGACATGTTTTCAGAAGCGGAAAGTATCGATCAGATTTTTTCAAAAAGTTTCAAAAACGAAAATGAATTCGGAATTTTTCTCAGCAACAAAAACGAATACGGTAAGGCTACTATCCGTCGGAAATTGGAACCAATCGAAAACTTTCTGGAAACGAATTTTTATTTTTTCCCCGTAATTGTAAATGAAATACCTGTATATACCTTCAGCCTTCTCTACTCTAAATATTCAGATTTATACTTGTAATGGAGATATTTTTTAGTCTAGTGCTTTAGATTTGTTTTTATTTTGCCTAATGACATTTTTTGTTTTATAGGCCATGACATACCACTTACAGTTACAGTTATAGATTAATATTGTGCCTTTTCTCCAGGAAAGTTAAGTGCACAACTAGCTACATTGTTATTAATTGATAAAAATTAGAAATGTCGATTTGTTGTTTCAGAAAAAAATAATGATCTATATCTCTTTGTTGATTTGAGAAGTTCAGTTTGAGGGGTCTTTATCTTCCTGTAAATATCTGTTATCGTATTCGCTCTGATTCGTATATTCACTTTGTTTTATGTTTTAGTAGTTGATAATATTTGATTCCGTCTTTGTATCTGGTGTTTCTAATTCCGATTCTGGTTCAGAAAAAATATGGAGACAAAAATAATACGGGTGTGCTTTTATCCCTACTCTCACTTATACAATCTCTCTTTTTCTCTCACCTATACATTTAATGTATTTATCTTAGAAAGACTTCTCATTTTCGTCGGTCTCTCTTCTCAACATAACTATATACCCCACGTGTTGCGTCGGATTTACAATGAAATAAGCTTGTTGGTTAAATTAGAGAATACTGCAATCAAGCTAGTCTTAAATTTTGAAGTAGCAGCCATACCGTACAATTTTCTTCAACTAAAATAAAACAAAACAGCACAAAGCTTTGTGATAGCCAATCCTTCATTCCCTTTCCTGTAATATCTGAAATCATAATTTTGATAATTTCAAATGATAACATATACTTTCAGCATGTTGATGTTACAATTATAGGCATTTTAAGGTAATTTTAATTCCAAACAGTAAGAAATAAAATAAAACTATAAAGAGTGATGCATGGCATATACTCGAATTCATGTTTAAAACACACATAAACATAATTGAGAAATGATACCAGTAAAGATTTATATGGTACCTAGGGGTAGATCCATTGCTGGCGACAATGGATGTTTCTTCCCCTGAATTTAACGAAACAGACATGGTTGTTCGGTTGATTAATCGGTCTGATGCGGTGAATAACACGTTGAACACAGTGAAGTAGTCGATACAGTGACGACTGGAGTGCAGTGCAGTTGCCTCCAGGAACTAGACAAACAGCGAGCAGTCGCGAAGCGATGCGCTACCCAAAAACCTGATCACCTGCCTACTCGTGCAAGTATCACAATGGGTGAGGTTTCGAAGGCTTGCCCTCGCAAGGTCTATGCATGCAGAAGCTTGTGATGGGGATGACAGTAGCGGGCAAGCAGAGAAAGAGAGGATGAGTGTAGTGGTTTCTCTTGAGGAGGAGGAGGGGGCTCCTTTTATAGTCGAATTGTGTGAGTAGGGGGATGAACCTAGACGGCTTTGAAGCTCATCAATGGCAGATCAATGGTAGGGAATATTCCAGGGTTTAAACCTCATCAATAGCTGCTCAATTGCTTGTGTAATTCACTACAATATTCTGTTAGTGATATGCCCTAGAGACAACATGGAGATGTTGGATATCATGGTCAATGTTTATGTATAAATGAATAAAGTGTTATTCAGTTCCATGAAATAGACATCTTGTATTGATCAATAACTACATGACTTATTTATGAGACTCTTTACGTATGAATCTATTTCTGGACGATCTCTGATCACATGTCATATTGTTGTAACAAATATGATTCTAAGATCGGCATGTTTTATTGATTGATGATCATGTCTCATAGATCATAGGTATGGAGATACCAAATCAATATACGTGGACATGTGTTAGAGAACACATTGTTGGATAGAACCACCATGAGACACTACAGGAATTAATGTGTCATTAGTTGGTCTCAAGTAGTGTTGGTGCAAAGTCCTTAGACCTGAGATCATCATGGATTCTGACATGTGTAGTAGCCTACTTTAGGACTAGCAAACGCTATTTCGTAACTGGGTAGTTACAAAAGTAGTATTCGGGTTTGCTATGAAACATGGAGTGGGATGTGAGTGATCAAGATAGAATTTGCCCCTCCTTTGGAGAGATATCTTTGGGCCCCTCGAGGTAATGGATTATGGAAGTGCATGGCCATGCCGAGTTGATTGAGGAGTCAATCAAGAGATAGATAATCCAACACGGTTCGAGTGAATGCTTAAGCTATTGATAGGATGGAACACATCTTGCCTATAGCTTAATTAGTATCGTGAGGCAACGGGATTTGTGTATACATTACAGGTTCTGAGTCGATATTATATTCTTGTATACTATGGTGTCAATATGTGCTGCTAGACGCTGCTATTGACGGTCGGCCGAGTTGGACTCGGGTCGAGACCATGTATACCTGAACCTACAGGGTCGCACACTTAAGGGGATAAGAACAGACATTCGAGTTGGACTCGGATATGGCTCGATCGGATGGGGATCCGATCGGATAGAGTCCCGATGGGCCTATAGGCCCAGTCGGCAACTCTATATAAAGGGGCGAGGGGTGGAGAGCTGCGGCATCACATTGAACCGAATCAATCTGATCTGGCACAACAGATTAAAACACGCGCGGCTTCAAAAGCCGACGAGTTCAAGATCTCCATGGAAACCCTCCCCACCTTCAAGCCAAACCATAGCCTTGCATCTTGTGCTAGCACATGGGTGTTATGCGTTCTATCCCTGGACGTGTGGATACCGGTAGAAGCATTGCTACACTGCGGTGCTATTCGACGACTGTGAATCGGCTAAGGTCGGGTGCATCGGAGTGAGGCAGGCGCAGTTGGGCGACTCGACGAATCGGCGAATCAGCTGTGATCGGCTGTGGGAGCAGGGTGCATCTTGAAGAAGTTCAAGAAACACCAGAAAATGTTTCAGCTACCACAGAACCACAACAGGAGGAACAAGATGTTGCGCCACCTGTTGTAGATACACCAGCCCCACAGAGGTCTAAAAGATCACGTCGTGCGCCTGACAGGTACACAAGTGCGGAACAACGTGATATATTGTTGTTGGACAACGATGAGCCTAAGACCTATGAGGAAGCGATGGTGGGACCCGATTCCAACAAGTGGCTTGGAGCCATGAAATCCGAAATAGAATCGATGTATGATAATCAAGTTTGGAACTTGGTTGATCCACCTGATGGTGCCAAAACCATTGAATGCAAATGGGTTTTTAAGAAAAAGGCCGACATGGATGGACATGATCACATCTATAAGGAGCGATTGGTGGCGAAAGGTTTTAAACAGATTCAAGGTGTTGATTATGATGAAACCTTCTTGCCCGTCGCAATGCTTAAGTCTATTCGGATTATTATAACGATTGCTACATATTTCGATTATGAGATATGGCAGATGGATGTCAAAACGGCTTTCCTAAATGGAAACCTAAGCGAGGATGTATACATGATTCAACCTGAGGGTTTTGTCGATCCACAATCGCCTGGAAAGATATGCAAGCTACACAAATCCATTTATGGATTGAAGCAAGCATCTCGGAGTTGGAATATTCGTTTTGATGAAGTAATCAAAGGGTTTGGTTTCATCAAAAATGAAGAGGAGGCCTGTGTTTACAAGAAGGTCAGTGGGAGCGCAATTGTATTTCTAATCTTATATGTGGATGACATATTACTGATTGGAAATGATATCCCTATGCTAGAATCCGTCAAGTCTTCATTGAAAAATAATATTTCCATGAAAGACTTAGGGGAGGCAGCATACATATTGGGCATTCAGATCTATAGAGATAGATCCATGAGGCTAATTGGATTAAGCCAAAGTACATATATCGACAAGGTGTTGAAAAGGTTCAACATGCACGATTCCTAGAAAGGTTTCTTGCCCATGTCACATGGCATTAATCTTAGCAAGACTCAGTGTCCTCAAACACATGATGAGCGGAATAAGATGGGTATGGTTCCATATGCCTCGGCAATTGGATCCATCATGTATGCCATGCTTTGTACACGTCCAGATGTCTCGTACGCTTTGAGTGCTACGAGCATATACCAGTCAAATTCAGGTGAAGGTCACTGGACTGCCGTAAAGAATATCCTTAAGTATTTGAGAAGAACTAAGGATATGTTCCTGGTCTATGGAGGTGAAGAAGAGCTCATTGAAAGTGGTTACACCGATCCTAGCTTCCAAACGGACAAGGATGATTATAGATCGCAATCTGGGTTCATGTTCCGCCGAACGGAGGCGCGATCATGGAAGAGTTCGAAGCGGATACCGTTGCTGATTCTACAACGGAGGCCGAGTACATCGCGCTTCGAAGCTACAAAGAAGGTTGTTTGGATCAAGAAATTTGTTTCTGAGCTGGGTGTGATGACCAGTGCAACTGGTCTAATGTCTCTCTATTATGATAATAGTGGAGCCATTGCGCAAGCCAAGGAGCCGAGGTCACATCAGAAGTCCAAACACATACTTCGGCGATATCATCTCATTCGCGAGATTGTGGACAGAGGTGATGTCAAGATATGGAAAGTACACACGGATCTCAACATAGCCGATCCGTTGACAAAACCTCTCCCTCAGCCGAAACATGAGGTGCACACAAGAGCAATGGGTATTAGATACTTACATGATTGACTCTAGTGCAAGTGGGAGACTGTTAGTGATATACCCTTGAGGCAACATGGAGATGTTGGATATCATGGTCAATGTTTATGTATTTACGAATAAAGTGTTATTCAGTTCCATGAAATAGACATCTTGTATTGATCAATAAGTACGTGACTTATTTATGAGACTCTTTATATATGAATCTATTTCTAAACGATCCCTAAACATATGTCATACTGTTGGAACAAATATGATTCTATGACCGGCATGTTTATAGATTGATGATCACGTCTCGTAGATCATGGTATGGAGATACCAAATCAATATACATGGACATGTGTTAGAGAACACATTGGTTGATAGACCCACCCTGAGACACTACAGGAATTAATGTGCCATTAGTTGGTCTCAAGTAGTGTTGGTGCAAAGTCCTTAGACCTGAGATCATCATGGATTCCAACATGTGTAGTATCCTACTTTGGGACTACCAAACGTTATTCCGTAACTAGGTAGTTATAAAAGTAGTCTTCGGGTTTGCTATGAAACATGGAGTGGGATGTGAGAGATCAAGATGGAATTTGCCCCTCCTTTGGGAGAGATATCTCTGGGCCCCTCGAGGTAATGGATTATGGAAGTGCATGGCCATGCCGAGTTGATTGGGGAGTCAATCAGCAGACAGATAATCCAATATGGTTCGCGTGAATGGTTAAGCTATTGAAGGGATGGCACACACATCTTGCCTATAGCTTAATTGGTTTCGTGAGGCAAAGAGATTTGTGTACACATTACAGGTTCAAAGCCGATATTATATTCTTGTATGCTATGGTGTCAATATGTGTTGCTAGGCGCCGCTGTTGATAAATCGGCTGAGTTGGGCTCGAGCCGAAACCGAGTATACCTGAACCTACAGGGTCGCATGCTTAAGAGGATAATAACAGGCATTCGAGTTGGACTCGAATATGGCTCAATTTGGATAAGATTCGATTTAATATAGAGTCATATGGGCCTACGAAGTATGGGCGGCCAACTCTTTGAGATTCGGATGGGATCCGATTCAAAATAGAGTCCAGATCGGCCACTAGACCAAGTCGGCCAACTCTATATATATGGGGGAGGGGTGGAGAGCTGCGGGATGTTAATTGGAACCGAATCAATCTGATCATGCGCGGCTTCAGAAGTCGGCGAGATCAATCTCCACGGAAACCCTCCCCACTTCCGAGCCAAACCCTAGCCTTGCATCTTGTGCTAGCACATGGGTGTTAGGCGTTCTGTTCCCGGACGTGTGGATACTGGTAGAGGCGCTGCTACATTGCGGTGCTATTCGTCGGCTACGAATCGGTTGTGGTCGGGCGCATCTGAGTGAGGCAAGCGCGGTTGGGCGAATCAGCGAGTCGACGGAGAAGGGATCGGCTCCGGCATCGAGAATCGGCTACATCGGATTGGCTGTCAGTGAATCGGTTGTGATTGGCCAGTACTGTTCCAGATCGGATATCTCATGATTGCCTATCTCCGCTGCATACTCCAATCGGTAACGATCTATTGACCCTTACTTCCAAGTGTTCCTGGTTTGCACGGTAGAAAAATTTATTTTTTAGCTATCATAGCTTCCGCGTACCCCTTCAAGGTACACAGGTGCGGAACAACGTGATATATTATTGTTAAACAATGATGAGCCTAAGACCTATGAGGAAGCGATGGTGGGACTCGATTCCAACAAGTGGCTTGGAGCCATAAAATCCAATATAGAATCCATGTATGATAATCAAGTTTGGAACTTGGTTGATCCACCTGATGGTGTCAAAACCATTGAGTGCAAATGGGTTTTTAAGAAAAAGGCCGACATGGATGGAAATGTTCACATCTATAGGGCGTGATTGGTGGCGAAAGGTTTTAAACAGATTCAAGGTGTTGATTATGATGAAACCTTCTCGCCCATCGCTATGCTTAAGTCTATTCGGATTATTCTAGCGATTGCTGCATATTTCGATTATGAGATATGGCAGATGGATGTCAAAACGGCTTTCCTAAATGGAAACCTAAGCGAGGATGTATACATGATACAACCTGAGGGTTTTGTCGATCCACAATCGCCAGAAAAGATATGCAAGCTACACAAATCCATTTATGGATTGAAGTAAGCATCTCGGAGTTGGAATATTCGTTTTGATGAAGTAATCAAAGGGTTTGGTTTCATCAAAAATGAAAAGGAGACCTGTGTTTACAAAAAGGTCAGTGGGAGCGCAATTGTATTTCTAATTTTATGTGTGGATGCCATATTACTGATTGGAAATGATATCCCTATGCTAGAATCTGTCAAGTCTTCATTGGAAAATAATATTTCCATGAAAGACTTAGGCGAGGCAGCATACATATTGGGCATTTGGATCTATAGAGATAGATCCATGAGGCTAATTGGATTAAGCCAAAGTACATATATTGACAAGGTGTTGAAAAGGTTCAACATGCACGATTCCAAGAAATGTTTCTTGCCCATGTCACATGGCATTAATCTTAGCAAGAATTAGTGTCCTCAGACACATGATGAGCGGAATAAGATGGGTATGGTTCCATATGCTTCAGCAATTCGATCCATCATGTATGCCATGCTTTGTACACGTCCAGATGTCTCGTATGTTTTGAGTGCTACAAGCATATACCAGTCAGATTCAGGTGAAGGTCACTGGACTGCCGTAAAGAATATCCAAGCAGAATACTGTTCCTGACTCTACAACGGAGGCCGAGTACATTGCTGCTTCAGAAGCTGCAAAGGAGGCTGTTTGGATCAAGAAATTCATTTCTGAGCTTGGTGTGATGATTAGTACGACTGGTCCAATGTCTCTCTATTGTGGTAATAGTGGAGCCATTGCGCAAGCCAAGGAGCCGAGATCACATCAGAAGTCCAAACACATACTTCGGCGATATCATCTCATCCGCGAGATAGTGGACAGACGTGATGTCAAGATATGCAAAGTGCACACGGATCTCAACATAGCCGATCCGCTGACAAAACCTCTCTCACAGCCGAAACATGAGGCACACACAAGAGCAATGGGTATTAGATACTTACATGATTGACTCTAGTGCAAGTGGGAGACTGTTAGTGATATGCCCTATAGGCAACATGGAGATGTTGGATATCATGGTCAATGTTTATGTATTTATGAATAAAGTGTTATTCAGTTCCATGAAATAGACATCTTGTATTGATCAATAAGTACGTGACTTATTTATGAGACTCTATATGTATGAATCTATTTCTAAATGATCCCTGATCATATATCATATTATTGGAACTAATATGATTCTAAGATCGGCATGTTTATTGATTGATGATCATGTCTCATAGATCATGGGTATGGAGATACCAAATCAATATACGTGGACATGTGTTAGAGAACACATTGTTGGATAGAACCACCATGAGACACTACAGGAATTAATGTGCCATTAGTTGGTCTCAAGTAGTGTTGGTGCAAAGTCCTTAGACCTGAGATCTTCATGGATTCTGACATGTGTAGTAGCCTACTTTGTGACTAGCAAACGCTATTCCGTAACTGGGTAGTTATAAAAGTTGTCTTCGGGTTGCTGTGAAACATGGAGTGGGATGTGAGTAATGAAGATGGAATTTGCCCCTCCTTTGGAGAGATATCTCTGGGCCCCTCGAGGTAGTGGATTATGGAAGTGCATGGCCATGCCGAGGTGATTGAGGAGTCAATCAACAGACAGATAATCCAATACGGTTTGAGTGAATGATTAAGCTATTGATACGATGGCACACATCTTGCCTATAGATTAATTGGTACCATGAGGCAATGGGATTTGTGTATACATTATAGGTTCAGATCGGATACGGCTCGATCGGATGGGGATCCGATCGGATATAGTCCCGATGGGCCTATAGGCCCAGTCGGCAACTATATATAAAGGGGTGACGGGTGGAGAGTTACGACATCACATTGAACCGAATCAATCTGATCTGGCGCAACAGATTAAAACACGCGCGGCTTCAAAAGTCGGCGAGTTCAAGATCTCTATGAAAACCCTCCCCACCTCCAAGCCAAACCCTAGCATTGCATCTTGTACTAGCACATGGGTGTTAGGCGTTCTATCCCTGGATGTGTGGATACCGGTAGAGGCATTGCTACATTGCGGTGCTATTCGACGGTTGCGAATCGGCTGCGGTCGGGCGCATCGGAGCGAGGCAGGCACAGCTGGGCGACTCGGCAAATCGACGAATCGGCTGTGATCGGCCAGTACTGTTCCAAATCGGATAGCTCCTGATTGGCTATATCCGCTGCACTCCATTCCAATCGGTAACGATCTATTGACCCTTACTTGCAAGGTTCCTCGTTTGTGCGGTAGAAATTTTTGTTATTAGCTATCGTAGCTTCCGCGTAGCCCTTCATGTTCACCCATTGACCACTGTAATATTCACCCCAATGATGACTGTTGATGACTGCAGAAAAAGGTGTTGTATCTGCTCCGAAACAAAAAGGAAAAAACTGGAGTTCTAGGCCAGGCCTTACCAAGGGCCAGAGTTGCGGGCACAGCACATTTTGACCCGATCCGGCCCGGCGAGGCGAGCGAGCACGCACGTGTGTGGCTTTCCTGTGTCCGCTCCTTAACCTCTCAATTAGTGTACACATTATCATCATATTTAAGTAGGTGTAAATCTCAGTTATTTCCTAAGGTGGGACTAATCATTTACACCTTACAATTAACGTGGGCTCAGGAATTTAATGGGCTTTTAGCCCAGCAATCCCAACAAAATTTTGAGGCACACATAAATTGCTCTCATTTCACTATTGCTTTTATATACCATTTTTCGATGGAAATTGTTAAGTTGAACATCCATCTAGAGAAGAGGCTACGCTTATTCACAACTCATCAATGGACTATGCCTTGAATTGACAGTCTTATGCAAACAAGCTTTATCAATCCCCTTACCGGTCTTGGGCTGCCAGAAACACCCCCACTGTTTAGAGCATATAAGTCGTACTCCAGGCCTTTCATGAGTATTTAGAGATTATCCATGTCTCATAGACTGTGACCAGCAGTCAGAGTCAGATAGGTGTATTCCTCAAAAGATATTATATAGGACAACATCTTTGCTTCAAATAAACAATGCTCTTGTTTCTAAGAAGTCACTTTGAACACATTAAGGTATAAACCAGCGTATCATACAGAATTAAGAGAAATGCACCTTCACAGGAATGAGCCTTATTCAAAGGTTCTCTTCTCTCAGTCAAGCAATGGTTTGTTTCACCATCCTAATTCACGGGATCTCCGATCACATAGGATAGGTTGCCACCAAAGCATGACTCACATACTAGGTCTCAAGCCCAATTCCATAGATGCATTGTCTATCACATTTCGTGAAAGACCCTTTGTGAATTGATCTGCCAGGTTTTTAGTCGATTGGATATAATCCAAGGCTATCACTCCGGAGCTTCTCATTTTTCCTGATAGATGTCTGTCGCCTCTTCACATGCCTAGATGATTTCATGTTGCTCCTTAAAGTATTCACTTTGATAATCACCATCTGATTATCACAGTTCATTAGGATAGCTGGTATCGATTTTTCAACCATCGGTAGATCCATTAGGAGATCACGAAGCCAGTCGGCCTCAACTGAGGTAGTGTCTAATGCTGTAAGTTCTGCTTTCATAGTTGACCTCGTTAAAATGGTCTGCTTGCAAGACATCTAGGAAATGGTGCCACCTCCAAGCGTGAACACATATCCGCTCGTGGCTTTTATCTCATCAACATCAGAAATCAAATTTGAATCACTATAACCCTCTAGTACCCTTGGGTGACCGTTATAGTGAATTCCATAGTCCGTAGAACCCTTTAGATAGCGCATTAGTCTCTCTAGAGCATGCCAATGATCATCTCCCGGATTGGACACAAACCGGCTTAGTTTGGTCACAACAAAGGAGATGTCAGGCCTCGTAGCACTAGCCAAGTACATAAGTGAACCAATAATCTGAGAGTATCTCAGCTGATCTCTCATTATCCATTTGTTTTTCCTTAATATCACACTAGCATCACAAGGTGTTGAAAAAGGTTTATAGACACTATACCCAAAGCGACTTAGAACCTTTTTGACATAATGGCATTGCGAAAGTGTGTTAACGCCAGAATTTGGTAAGCCCCGGTGTCCCCATCAGCTTAGTGTTCATATCGACTCAAAGCTAGAATCGGCTTAGAGTTCTGCATCAGCCGATGAGGGTTTTCTTGTATCAACATATCCAGCACTCGGATTCCTGTTAGATTTGGTTTGGGGAAATCTTATCCAGAAGAGACCAAATTCAGGAAGGATGCGACTTGTATCTATTAATTAGGAAGAGTTTGTTAGCTTTCTATTTTATCTTTAGGAAGCGTGTTAGTGTCCAATAAGGACTCGGTTTGTTTCCTTCTATCTTTAGAAAAGTTTGAATTGTAATCTATTAGGATCTTTGTCAGCCTACGGGTATAAATATGTAAGCTCGAGGTTCACTTAATCATCAATCTCTCGATCAATACAATTCGGTGCATCACCACCTTTTGTCTTTTTGACTTTATCATTCGACGGAACTTGGCACCCGACGTGGGGCTGCATCGGCTTCGATCTCCAGTGAAGGGGTAAGTCCAAGGTCCCACCGGCCCTGGTACATCATCTCTTTCTTTAGTTCCATTATTGTTTATAGATACATCGGCTTAATTAGGATTTTCTCGGTTAAGTCCGATATTCTGACCAAGTTGATGTTTCTTTAAACATAATGTCGCTTTAGATAGATTTGTGATATCCATTAGGTCATTGAATATTAGATTATCATATACAATCTCGTGCTGCATCGGTTAGGTCCGACCTACTAGATTGTTGTTGATAATCTAAGTTTCGTTAAGCCGACAGGTTCGTGCTAATGTTTCATCGGAGGGTTAGCCGGTCATATCTGATGTGTTAAATTTCTCCTTGATAGTTTGATGTGTTGGTTAAACTTAACACATCACCACTTTGATCGGTGTCATATCGGCTGATCTAAATCTATCAGGTAGTCATCAACCTTATGTTGCATCGGTTAGGTTTGACCTATGAGGTTGTGGTTGTAAATTAGATTTATTTTAGTCAATAGGCATCAATCATCGTTTCATCGGAGTTTCAGCCGATGAGTTATCTGGACGTTGCATCGGCTTACAAGGTTCATATATAAGTTGGATTTAGCGAATTGCAGCAAAGGTTCCATTGACTACTTAATCATTTGAATTTGGTGACATCGGATCTCCAGCCGATTGTCAGAATCTACATCGGACGCATGGCCGATTATTCAAAACCCTAACTGCATTGGCTTACATCAACATCGGCTGGAATCACGCTACCGGCTTATCAGCCGATCGGCTGTCAACAGATCGACTATTTTGATTATCGGCCTATCGGCCGATATGATTTATGTTCTCTGTTTTGCATATCTTGTCAGTGGCAGGATCAAACTGACTGGCACGCCCGCGCTTCAATGATTTTAGGACCTGCATTGGAGCTAAGCAGATCTCCCAGGCCAGTGTGTGATCTAACGTCAATACATCGTTTGGCACGACAGCGACGGTACGAATTTAGCGTCAACAAAGTGTAACCCCACTATCACCTTCTCTTACTACTTTTATATTAAGGATAACATCGGTCTCTCCCAAGTCTTTCTTCTCAAAGTTTTGAGACAAAAACTCTTTGACTTCCTTAATCACATTAAGGCTTGCCCAAAAATTAGTATTCATCAACATACAAGCACAATATCACTCCTTCACCCCCACCAAAGCGATAGTACACACACTTGTCAGCTTCGTTCACAACAAAGCTAGTAGACATGAGAGTTCTATCAAACTTCTCACATCATTGCTTAGGTGCTTGCTTAAGGCCATACAAAAACTTCAATAACTTACACATCATTCCCTCTTGACCCTTTGCTACGAACCCATCTGGCTGATCCTTATAGATCTCTTTCTCCAACTCTCCATTAAAGAAAGTTGTCTTAATGTCATGCCCACAAATTTAGCCAAATTTCTAGACTATTTTGTGTATAAATCCCTACCAAGGAATCAACCAGGGTACACAAAACGACAAATTAATATACAGATCCAAAAGTAAATAAAGCATGATATACTTACAACAGAGGCACTTAGTCCTCACACCAAAAAGAAAGCAGCAGCGAAAAGAAGAAAGATCCTAGCGGGGCTTTAGCTCCACTCCACGGGATAAACTCAACTGGGGTCTAAGCCATCGTCTTGTAACTCCGTCTTCGACTCAGAAATACTAGACTTCTAGAAAGGGGGAAAATAGCAAGATTGAGTATAACCACGGTAGTCAACAAGCCACGTCGATGATGTAGACGTGCAAGGGGAGAGAAAGAAGGGCTTCTGGCTATTTGCATAAAAGTGTCTACAAACATTTATATTTTAAAATAATAAGACATCATTTAATTAAGGCAAGAGTAATCATCCACTGAACAAAGCTACAACCATGTTGAACAGGCCCAACCATTTGACCTGAACAAAACCAGTTCATTAAGTCAAATTATTCAGGGTGAGACTAATAACGAAGAATCTGGTCGATCTCCCATAACCGTGGGCATGGCTATTTGAATAATTTACTCTGATCAGAGATGCGCAACTGTACCCACAAGACATGATTCCACACATGTTGTCATGCTCCGAAGTATCGCCATGATACTGCAAAGGGGAAAATCATGACAAGACTCTTCGCATAACTCTTCCTAACCAAGTGCACCACACCTCTAGTTTCGCCCCCACCCCTCAAAAGGCAGAGGGCAGCCCCACTTGTGACATGGTGAATCCGGAAGCTGATCAACCGAATGCCCCGGCTGACCCAACTCCATCACATCCACCCTCGCCTAGGAACGTAAGCTCGGGAAGAGCTATACTACAAGTCCATTAGTTGTCCATTTTTGCTTATGGTAAGCACTGATAGTCTTCCAGGGTTTCCCATGAACCGGGCCTTAATTGTCATGGGTGCGACAAGCAAAACCATGCACCCACAGCCCACCATTAAGTCACATTTTACTGAAATAATTATTACCATTAAACATGGCCAGATGTCTCGAGCTCACAGCTCGTCACATACTAGAATAATTAATGTGATTATCTCATTAATTGAGCTAGTTGTAATTAAGCATGGCTAAACGTATATAATTCTAGCAAGGTTAATTTAAGTGATGCGAGCTAGTCAAATTAATCACCAAGATTGACAATGAATAGACATCAAGTAAACAAGGCACAAGCAAACATATAGGTAGTTCCAATTCTCATGTAATTAGCAAAAGATGCAAATTTATTTGCAAACGGTAAAACATTTATAAAATAGATTCAACATGCTTCAAGGAGGAATGTGACTTGCCTTGCTTCTTCAAACAATCTTCTAAACTCTTTTCCTCGCGACTGCGAACTTCCGAAATGACGGAGTCTACATGCTGGCACGCAAAATAAGGAAAAACCCTAATAAAACCAAGTAAACAGTACATGGAAGGTAAATAGACATGTAGAGCTCAATTTTAGATGAATTTTTCAATTTGAATGGCTCAATTTAGAGTTCGTATGAATTAGATATGATTTTTATAAGTTTTGGACCATTTAAATGAATTCTCGAAATTGAATTGATTTATTGCATAATTAATAATTATTTTTACAAAGGAAAAAGGCTACTACTGATGTCGGGATGACGTCAGCGAAGGGGGGCGCGTGCGTGGGGTCCATGATGGACCGGGTCCACGCGGGCCGATGCACGCACCCACCACGTGGCTACCACGGGGGATGGGCAAGCCAACATGGTGCCAACGAGGCAGCGTCGCTGGCGGCCACGACAACTGCCACGTGGACGGCCTAGATTGCCCTGATGGGGGATCAAGCGGCCACAAAGACCAATTGCCCGGATCGGTCTGAGACCGATCCGACGGTCAAGGGCTCGGCAACGGGCGGCTCGCCAGTCAGCGCAGAGCGGCACGGCGATGGCACGCATGGCTCGATGGTCATCGGCGGCAGCCATCGGCACGACGACATGCACGAGGAGCGGCGAAGGAGGGCAGAGAGGCGAGGAGGTAGCTCACCGAGCGTGCACGGGAGAGGAAAGGCGACGTGGGCGACCGACAGCGAGGGAAGACGACCGGCGCTCGGGTGGCGACGTGGGGGGTGCTCCGGCGGTGATAGGCCACAGTGGAGGGGTGGCCGAGATGCGGCTCGGTGCCACGAGCTAGAGGGCATGACGACGCGGCTCGGGGAGGCACGAGACGATGAGAATAGGCGGTCGGAGGGCGTCGGTTGTGGTGGTGGCTTGGGCACACGGCGAATCGGTGCTCCCGTGGCGGTCCAAGAGCAGGGAGTGGTGACCGGAGTGCAGCGTGACGCGAGGAGGCTGGCGGTGGCCTTGGCTCATGGTGGTGGCGGCCAAAGCGGCTGTGGTGCACGACCGGTGCTCGACGACAAGCGGCGGAGAGAGAGAGAGAACGCGAGGAGAGAGATGGGGGGGCGCCGCGAGCTAGGGCGAAAGAGGGAAACAGGAGAGGGACACACGGGGAAGAGTTTTATATCTTGGGGAGCAGCGAGGAGGCCAGGGGCACCAAGAAAAATGACGGAGAGAGGCACGCGATAATGGCGACGATGGCGTCGGGATTTGGGGAAATGGGGGAAAGGTGGAAGAGTGGGCAGCGACTCGAGTCTCCGTCGTTTGAATGCGAGAGCGGGAGTGAAAGGTGGCGAAAATTGCAGCAACATGGGCGTGTCGGCGACGGCGGCCGGGATGGCCGGAGGTAGGAGATGACGGTGGGCTCCACCGGTCACCGACTCGAGGGGATGGGAGCGAATCAGACTTTGCTCGAGGGAGCTAGGCAGTGGGCCAGCGAGCTGGGCCGAGCCGAGGGGAGGAGAGAGAGGAGACGACGCTGGATTGGTTGGGCCGTAAGGAAGGCAAAGCAGACTTTCGGAGGACTGGATCGAAAGCGGCCCAGGAACAGGAACGATAATTTTAATTTTTATTTAATTGCATAAATGAACTTGTTATTATTTAAATTACTTCGGAGCTCCAAAATTTTTTAAAAAATTCAGAGAATACTTTAGGACATAAAAAATATTATAAAAATATTTTCAGCCATGATTTGTAAAGGAAATTTTAGTTTCCTTATTAATTTCATTTGATAAATTTACTTTTACTTTTATTTAATTTCTATAAAATATATTATTTAATTATTTTTAATCCCAAACAAAAATCGGGCGTGACACTTAACGTCCATTTGATCAACGAGAAGACCATAGGAAGTTGCCAAGGAAACTAACACTCGAATTGTGGTCAATCGAGCAACAGTGAATAAGTGTCAAAGAAACCTTCTCCTTCTTTTTGAGTATAGCCCTTTGCCACAAACCTCGTCTTGTAGTTTTCAATTGTACCATCAGGCCTAACCTTTTTCTTAAACTACCACTTGCAGCCCACAGGTTGACATCCATAAGGACGATCAACAATCTCCCAAGTTTCATTAGACATAATAGAATCCATCTCACTCTTGACTACTTCCTTCCAATAGTCAATGTCAAGACAGGAATATGCCTCTTCAATGGTTCTAGGAGTATCATCCATAAGGTACAAAATAAAAATCGTCATCAAAAGACTTTGCGGTCCTTTGTCTCTTACTCCTTTTAAGAGCTTCATTGTCATCTTCCTCTGGATTACTCACAAGTGTTTGTTCATTGTGTTCTGTCACATCGTTTGGTTCATCATTTGTAATAAATTCTTGACTAGTATTACTATAATCCTCTCGCATAGAAAAAATGTTTTCAAAAAACATAGCATCTCTGGACTCTATGATTGTACCAATATGCATGTCTGGTACTCCAGATTTTACAACAAAAAATCTATAACCAACATTGTGAGAAGCATAACCAAGAAAGACACAATCAACAATTTTAGGTCCAAGCTTGCGTTTCTTAGTGATTGGCACATTCATGTTAGTCAAACACCCCCACGTATGCAAATATGAGAGATTTAGTCTTTTCTTTTCCCATTCCTCGATCTTTGTAGGAACACGATTCAGGACATGACATGTCGTCAGCATTGCCTCACCCCACCATTCCTTGGAAAGTCTCACTGTTTCTAACATGGCGTTAACCAAATCAGTTAGAGTGTGGTTCTTTCTTTCGGTCACCCCATTTGTTTGAGGTGAATAGGGAGGTGTCCTCTAATGAATTATGTCGTGTTGCTCGCAGAATAAAGTGAACTCATTTGAAAAGTATTCTCCACCACGGCCTAACATTAGACGTTTGATTTTTCTTTCAAGTTGGTTTTCTACCTCAACTTTATGGATTTTTAAATAGTGCAAAGCTTCATCTTTTGACTTCAACAAATAAACATAGCAAAATCTAGTGTAATTATCTATTACGGTCGTGAAATATTTCTTACAAACTTTTGTCAACACTCCATTCATCTCGCATATATCTGAATAAATTAGTTCATGTGGTGCCAAGTCTCTCGCCTTTGCAGCCTTGTGTGGCTTGCGAGGTTATTTTGATTCCATACAAGTATGGCACTTAAAACATTTGAATAAGGTGAATTTTGGAATTAAGTTTAGTTTTCTAGCCATATCACACAACCAAAATTAATATGACAGAGTCATGAATGCCAAATATCAGACTCTCTAATATTTACCACATTGTTCATAACTTTATTACAAACATCAGATAAAGATAAACGAAACAAGCCTCCACATTCATAACCTTTTCCAACAAAGTTTCCATACTTAGACAGTGCACATTTATTGGATTCAAAAACTAATTTAAAACCATCTCTACATGCTAGAGAGTCGCTGACTAGATTCTTCTTGATAGTAGGGACATGTTGCATGGTCTTTCCCGAAGTAAGCATCAGATTGACTGTACCAACACCAAGAACACGTGCATGGGTTCCATTCCCCATTAACAAGGAGCAAGTCCCCCCGACCTAATAAGAACAAAACAGAGAGATGTCAGCACACACATAAATGTTAGCCCTAGTATCAATCCACCATTCCGGTGAATGACAAACTGAAAGAACTGTAGGTAATAAATTATCGTACCCCGACGTTCCTACAATTTCGCCAATGACCATGTTTGCTATCCTTTTATTGCCCTTCCACTTGTGATTCTCACATTCACTGGCAAAGTGACCAGCTTCACCACAAACATGGCAATTTCCCTTGTTTTTCTTCTTAAAATGGGTTATATGTTTAACCTTCGAATTGTTATCTTGCTTGTTCTTTTCCTTCTTGCCTTTGGGGTTGTTTTTCTGCACCAGATTTGCACTAGAAGGCTCAGCAAGTCCTTTCCTGCGAGTATCTTTTGCCCTCGCCTTCTCTTCAACATCCAAAGTTCCAATCAGATCAGCGATGCTAAACTGTTGTCTCTTATGTTTCGGAGAAGTGTCAAAATCCCTCCAAGAGGGTGGCAGTTTAGCAATAATACCCCTTGTCACAAACTTGTCGGGCAACTCACATGGGAAATGTTCGAGTTCTTTCGCTAGTGCCTGAATCTCATGGGCCTGTTTAACATATAAAACACATTCATGTTTAAAACATATATAAACATAATCGAGAAATGGTACCAGTAAAGATTTAGATGGTACCTAGGGGTTGATCCATTGTCGGCAACAATGGGTGTTTCTTTCCCTGAATTTGATGAAACAGACATGGCTGTTCAGTTGATGTAGTCGATCTGATGCGGTGAAGAACACGTTGAACACAGTGAAGTAGTCGATGCAGTGATGACTGGAGAGCAGTGCAGTTGCCTTTGGGAAGTAGACGTTCGACCTTCTAGAAGTAGACGAATAGTGAGCAATCGCGCAGCGATGCGCTACCCAAAAACCTGATCGCCTGCCTACTCGTGCAAGTATCACAACGAGCGAGGTTTCAGAGGCATGCTCTCGAATGTCTGTGCACGCATAATCTTGCGATGGGGATGACAGCAGCGGGCAAGCAGAGAAAGAGAGGATGAGTGTTGTTGTGTGTCTTGAGGAAGAGGAGGGGACTCCTTTTATAGCTGAATTGTGTAAGTAGGGGGATGAACCTAGATACCTCATCATTGGTTGCTCAATTGCTTATGTAATTCGCTGCAATATTCA
Organism: Oryza australiensis; assembly: GCA_019925245.2. Taxonomy (NCBI): domain Eukaryota; kingdom Viridiplantae; phylum Streptophyta; class Magnoliopsida; order Poales; family Poaceae; genus Oryza; species Oryza australiensis. The sequence continues at coordinate 79,068 of JAIFGZ020000411.1, read as the reverse complement.
TCCATTGATCACTATAATATTCATCAAACAGGAATTTCAGGCCATATCTTCCCAAAGGCCAAGGACCACGTCCCGATAAGGCGAGCACACGCCGCGCATGTGGCTTTCATGTGTCCCCTCCTAACCTCCCAATTAGTGCATACATGATCCTTATATTTAAGTAGGTATAAATCTCACTTAATTTCCCAAGGTGAGACTAATCATTTACACCTATGTGGGCCTCAGGAATTTAATGGGCTTTTAGCCCAGTAGTTGATATACTATAAATTCTTTGGAAGGCAAACTAACTATACCATTGATTATCCAATGATAAGAAAAAAGTGCTCTGCAATTTGAAAAGTAACTCTCTAGGGGATAAAAAAGGACGCCAATGCTGCTCAATTTCATGTAATCATAGACGAAAACATGCCGCCTCCTGGAATTATTGCAAGGAAGAAAAATATATATTAAAAAAAATTTACACCATACCAATCAAAGTATCTTTCATTATAACGTTAATGACAGAGAATTTATATTACCTCTGCTAGCCTTTTATTCCCCCTTCGAAGGGCCACTCATAGTTATATTGACAACCTGAAAATATAGAAGATTGGACACTATGACTATTTCGTTGATATAGGATGTACAGTGGTATATTGCATAGATATTACATCGGTATATTCCTCTTTAATCTCATTACAGAGAAATGTAGTAGATTTTAAAGACAGTACAGCGAACTATATTCTGCATATAGGTATTACATCGGTATATTCCTCTCACATGATCGATCAAAGGATCCTTCTATACTGCATATAGGTTGAATGGTCCCATTTGAAGTTTAAAATTAATTTCACTACACCAAAAAAACTGTAAACTCTTTTAGAGGATCCGAATGTGGAGATTACGGCAATCGGGTATCTACATGGCAAGCTTATCCGACTGGAGGTAGGGATAGATTGCGCCTGCCATATCTGTAAACCAAACATGACTTGGGTGTTACGTTGCCGATAGAGATAAGGCAACGGCCTATAGTCACGGTTTGGTAAGATTGAGGAAACCGACTTAGAGTAAGATAGGGTTTCCGATCCGTAAGCCCGCCTCCCAGGACTATATAAGGGGGGTAAGGGGCGTCCCTTGAGGGATATTCCAAGAGATCAGACAATTCCGATAGGAGATCAGCTTTTAGCTTTCAACTTTAGATCACGAGATCAATAAAGATACTCGGCGGATCGAATCCACCGAAACAGGAGTAGGGTATTACCTCACGAGAGGGCCTGAACTTGTCTAAATCTTCTTTTCCTTCTAACCCATTGTGCTTGGCGATCTCGACTGCGACCCCTGAAATCATATTGCCAAAACCAAGTTTCGACAGTTGGCGCGCCAGGTAGGGGCCCGCGCGTCGAGACTTCTTCAACAATCTCGCCGACAAGCGTGATGGGATCTCCTTCAGGATTCGGCGACTTCGCCACCAACAACTTCTTCGACGACTCCTCCTTCGACTCGGATTCAAACCAGTCAGAAGGAAAGACCCACTCGGCGCCGTTCGGGCTCCCCAATAGCACCGAGATCTTCGACGACATCCTCAAGATCAAGATGCAATCTGCTCGCTTCAACGAAGGACTTCACTCGGCACTATTCGGATTGCCGAACACCGCCGAAATCTACACTGATCTTCTCGTCTCCCCAACGAAGACGATCTACTCGGAAGAAGACCTCTTGGTATCGTTTGGGTTATCAAACGCCGTCGAGATCTACGGCAAACTCCTCTCCCCCGAGTCGAGGTCGACCCACTCGGAGGAACCCGCTTCCCCATGCTCTGACTCGGACTGGAACGATCCAGACCCGGGCTACCCAGGGCTAAGGGAGGTCGCCGTCATCCTCCCGTCATTTGGGTCATGCTCATCTTCGGAGCTCAACGAATACCTCAGCTCCGCCGGCTTTGACGACCTCTATGGTATCCCCTCAGATGAACATGACGACTCCGACTGCCACAAGGACTACGGGCCGAAGTGCTTCGATGTCCTCATGGCTGAGCCGGACGAGTCCGACTCAGCCATTGCCCGTAGGCTTGCTGAGGAAGAGCGAGCCAAGATCGAACAGGAGCGATAGATGGCTGAAGAGGAGAAGAAACGCAGGGAAGAGGCTGACAAAAGAAAACAAGATCCACGCGCAGCCGGACGATCCGCTCAGCAGGCCATTCTTCAAACACGGGTCCGCAACGCTAATATCTTCTAGACGCCACAGCAGAACGTTGTCGCCGCACTCACACTCTTGGACACCGTCATGGAGACGGCACCCGCTGACGTGACTCCAATACTTGACAAGATCAAGACCATCGTCGCGGCCACAGCCAACGGCCATCCCACCACCTCGGCACGAAGGCCGACTGAGTCCGTGGCTGAAACGCCCGACAAGAGCCGACTCCCTCCTCTAAGGTCAGGAGACTATAAGAGGCTCGAGCCAGATCGGTCGACGACAAGGCCAAGAGGCCCACGCCGCGAGTCCACACAGAAGTACCAGGAGCAAACAGCCGACTCCCGCGACAAACGACACGGACGTCCACCCGTCCAACACCGCGTCCGCCGCAACAACGGCTCTAGCTACCCAACCAGCCAACCGAAGACCCCGCCGAGTGATCTCGCGGGATGTCCTCGATCGCCGCTACCGGGAGCGAGACCGACGCACCCGGAAGATCGGAGGGGATCACCCGATAGCGGCGACGACGGAGTGCCGGCTTTCACTCGGGAGCTTCGCCGAGTGCACTGGCCGAGTGGATTCAAGCCCATAGGAATAGAAAGGTATGACGGCAAGACCGACCCCGAGTCATGGCTCACCGTATATACTCTCGCCATCCGCGCAGCAGGTGGCGACAACAAGGCTATGGCCAACTATCGCGGTGGCCCTCGCTAACTCGGCCGGGAGCGGCTCACGAGCTGCCAAGAGGCTCAATCGGCTCGTGGAGCGAGCGAGGGACCACTTCATCGCCAACTTCCGGGCACCTTCGAGAGGCCGGCACACACTTCGATCTATACAACGTCATCCAGAAGCCGGACGAGCCTCTGAAGGATTACATCCGCCGTTTCTCCGAGAAGCGCAACAAGATCCCCAACATCACCGATGACATCATCATCGCCGCCTTTCAGATGGGAGTCCGTGATGAGCTGTTAATCGGGAAGTTCGGGTGCAAGCCACCGAAGACAGTGAAACAGATGTTCGAGACGGCGAACTCCTACGCCAAATCCAACGACGCCATCAAGGCAGCCCGTCAAGACCGGCCCGACAGGAGGGAAGACAAGCAGGCGGGAGGAAGCCGGAATCCTAAGAAGGATAACGGCAACAGCAACAACCAGGGCCAAAAAGATCGCAAGCGCCGATCTGAGGATCTAGTGCCCGCAACCTCCAACACTCAGCGCCGCCCCCGAGTCACCACCTACGACGCCATCATGAACGCCCAATGCACCCATCATCCCAATCATAAGCACGCGGCTAAGGACTACTTCATCTACAAACAGTTCGCCGAGTAGTACGCGGCGCAGCTCAACACGAAGCCGACTCATGAGGCCGGTCCATCGGGCGCCAAGAAAAACAACGCGGCTGAGAATGCCGAACCTTTCCAAGACCCTGTGGGAGAGCTCAATCACATCTTCGGAGGGCTGCTAGCTTATGAATCCAAGAGGAAACAGAAGCTAACCGACCGAGAGGTCAACGCGGCTCAACCCGAAGTCCCTCAGTACCTGCGATGGTCGGAAGTGGCCATCACTTTTGATCGCTCGGATCACCTTGACCGAGTGGTTCACCCGGGGCACTATCCACTCGTCCTGGATCCCGTGGTCCGCAACATCAGGCTCAAGCGCGTCCTCATCGATGGGGGCAGCGCCCTCAACATCCTGTTCGCCAAGACCATGGATGAGATGCAGATCCCGAGGGCCGAACTGAAGGCAAGCTCAGCCCCCTTCCACGGAGTCATCCCGGGGCTATCATCTACACCACTCGGGCACATCGCCCTCCCGGTCACCTTCGGGGCTCGAGAGAACTTCCGAATGGAGAACGTCACTTTTGAGGTGGCCAACTTCAAAACAACATACCATGCCATCATCGGAAGGCCTGCGCTTGCCAAATTTATGGCGATCCCACATTACACCTACCTCTGCATGAAGATGCCGGGTCCCAATAGCGTTATCACTCTTCGCAGCGATGTGAAGCAAGCCTTCACCTGCGATAAGGAGAGCTACGACATGGCCCAATCTCGCGAGAGATTGCGTGGCCAAGAAGAAGTCCGATTGGCTGCATCGACTTCGGCAGAGGGCGAAGTCCCCGCGAAGAAGATAGCCAAATCGGGATCCGGCGACGCCAAGACCAAGAAGATCTCCCTTGATCCATCGGATCCCTCGAAACTGCTGTAATCGGCGCTGAACTAGATCCCAAATAGGAAAGCGCGCTCGTCACCTTGCTCCAAAATAATAAAGATGTTTTTGCTTGGAGAACCATCTGATATGCCTGGAATTCCTAGGGAGGTGATCGAGCACACTTTGCACGTCAAAGATGACGCCAAACCGATAAAACAAAGATTACGCAGATTCGCGCAGGACCGAAAAGACGCTATCAAGGAAGAGCTCGCAAAGCTCTTGGCTGTCGGCTTCATCAAAGAAGTCCTTCATCCCGACTGGTTAGCCAACCCAGTCCTGGTCCGCAAGAAGACGGGGCAATGGCGCATGTGCGTTGACTATACCGACCTCAACAAAGTCTGTCCCAAAGATCCATTCGGGCTGCCTCGCATCGACCAAGTCGTAGACTCAACAGCCGGCTGCCAACTCCCGAGTTTCTTGGATTGTTACTCGGGCTATCACCGGATCAGCTTAAAAGAATCCGATGCTGAAGACATCGTTCATCACGCCGTTTGGGGCCTCTTGCTACATCACCATGCCTTTCGGCTCGAAGAACGCCGGCGCCACATACCAACGCATGATCCGAGATGTTTCCGAGCGCAGATCGGCAAGAATGTAGAAGCTTATGTCGACGACGTTGTCATCAAGACCAAGCGAAAGAAGACCGATCGCGACCGGAAGAAACCTTTGCAAACATCCGGGCCTTCGAATGAAGTTGAACCCGGAGAAGTGCACCTTCGGCGTTCCATCAAGCAAACTGCTCAGCTTCATGGTGTCACATCGCGGCATTGAAACCAATCCAGAGAAGATCAACGCCATCTTGAGCATGAAGCCCCCGAGTAACCAGAAGGACGTCCAGAAGCTCACTGGCTGCATGGCGGCGCTAAGCCGCTTCATCTCTCGACTCGACGAACGAGGCATGCCCTTCTTGATTGTTAAAGAAGACGACGACTTCCAGTGGACCGCGGAAGCCAACAAGGCCTTTGAAGATTTCAAAGAGTTCCTTACAACATCGCTCGTCTGGCCTCGCCTCGGCCCAGGAACCTCTGTGCATACGTTTCAGCCACTCACCAAGTGGTTAGTACGGTCCTCGTGGTCGAGCGCGAAGAAGAAGGACGGGCTCGAAGATTCGAGGCCGATCTACTTTGTTAGCGAAGTGTTGGCGGGAGCCAAAATTCGCTACCCTCGGTACAAAAATTGCTCTATGGTGTTCGATTAACCGCAAGGAAATTGGCACACTATTTTCAGGGTCACTCGGTCACCGTCGTCACTTCCTTTCCACTCGGCGATGTCATCCACAACCGGGAGGCAACTGGGCGCATCGCTAAGTGGGCCCTAGAGGCTGATGCCATTGGACTTGACTTTTAAGGCGAGGACGTCCATAAAGTCACAAGCCCCGGCGGATTTCTGGCCGAGTGGATGAGCAACAAGAGAACATACCTCGGGAAGACCTCCAACACTGGACCATGCACTTCGACGGATCCAAGAGGATCATCGGCTTGGGAGCAGGAGTTGTGCTGGTCTCCCCGACTGGGGAAAGGCTAAGATACGTCCTTCACCTCCACTTCTCCGCCTCACACAATGTTGCCGAGTACGAAGCCCTGCTACATGGACTGCGCCTTGCAGTTTCACTCGGAATACGTCGGCTCATCGTGAATGGTGACTCCCAGCTGGTCGTCAACCAAGTAATGAAGAACTGGTCCTGTCTAAATGACACCATGGAGGCCTACCGACAAGAGGTCCGCAAACTCGAAGACAAGTTTGACGGGCTCGAACTATCACACGTCTTGAGACACAACAACGAACCTGCTGATGAGTTGGCACATTTCGGGTCCAAGCGTGAAGCAGCCCCAACGGACGTCTTTGTCAAGCACCTCAATGAACCAACCATCACGGCAAAGACAACTTCCAACGAACAAGCTGCAAACGAAGTCGCCATGACTGATGCCGACTGGAGGACGCCGCTCATCAAATTCTTAACTCAGCAAGAGCTGCCGGAAGACCGGGATGAGGCAGAACGCGTCCGACGTCGTTGCCAAGCATATGTCATGGTTGACTGCGACTTATACAAGAGAAGACCCTCCGGAATCCTAATGAGATGCATCACACCCGAGGAAGGGAGGCAGCTACTCCAAGACATCCACTCGGGCATATGCGGAAGCCACGCGGCAGCACGCACTCTGGTGGGCAAAGCTTACAGACAAGGTTTCTTCTGGCTTACCGCGGTCTTCGACGCGGACAAAGTCGTACGAACCTGTGAAGGCTGCCAATTTTTCGCCCGACAGAGCCATGTCCCGGCCCAGGAGCTACAAACAATCCCACTATCCTGGCCGTTCGTGGTATGGGGCTTGGACATGGTCGGCCCTTTCAAGAAAGCTCCAGGAGGATTTACACACCTTTTCATCGCAATCGACAAGTTCTCCAAGTGGATTGAAGCCAAGCCGGTCGCCACAATTGCTGTTGACAAGGCACGGGATTTCTTCCTCAACATCGTGCACCGCTTCGGCGTCCCAAACAGAATCATAACCGACAATGGGACTCAATTCATGGGAGGCATCTTCAAGGAATTCTGCGAAGACTTCGGAATCAAGATTTGCTATGCGTCAGTTGCCCATCCCAAAAGCAATGGACAAGTCGAACGGGCCAACGGCATGGTCCTTCAAGGCATTAAGGCCCGCGTGTTCGATCGTCTAAACCCTTACGCAGGCAAGTGGGTCCAAGAGCTTCCCTCGATCCTATGGTCTCTGCGGACCACACCCAGTCGGGCTACCGGCCAAACTCCCTTCTTTCTGGTCTACGGCGCAGAAGCCATGTTGCCAAACGAGATGGAGTATGAATCCCTCCGAGTCCGCAGCTTCAACGATGAACGCTACGACCCCGACCGAGTGGACGACCTCACCCGACTGGAAGAGGCCCGAGAGGCAGCCCTCATCCAGTCGGCCAAATATCTTCAAGGCCTCAGACAATACCACAGTCGCAACGTTCGAGCACGAGCTTTCATCGTTGGCGACTTGGTTCTACGCAAGATTCAAACCACCAAAGATCGTCACAAGTTATCCCCCTTACGGGAAAAACCATACATAATTGCTGAGGTGACTCGGCCCGGTGCATACCGACTAAAACGTGAAGACGGATCTATGGTGGAGAACTCCTGGAACATCGAGCATCTTCAACGTTTTATGCTTAATTTGACTAAAGTTTCATGTTTTCCTTGACTACCAACCTCAAGCAAGATGACTTCTTGAGTTAGCAGTCGGGGCAGTACATATGTCAATAAAGCATAAGTTTTCCTCATCAACTTCTGTGCATGATTTGGTTTATCATTGTTTAATGTTCCTTAATTCGAGTTCAGAGTTTAAGGACTGAGAGTTTTCTGATGGCCTAATCGAGCCTAGGCTTGGTGACAGTCAGACGAAAATTACTTAAAAAATTTCACATAAAAACTCGGATCAAGGCATTAACATAAATAAACCAAATATATCACAAGTCTGCATCAGAGCATCACGATCATACGACATTTACAAGACAATGTTCATAAGACAAATCAAATCCGGAAGTTAGTCACTACATCAACAGAAATCTTCTTCGTTGATTCCTGTGCTTCGCTCAGCATGTCCAAGGCCTGCTCATCTGAAGTCCCGTCAGCAAAGCCCTCCCCCACCGAGTTGATATGCACTCGGGGGTAGAGAGACTTGGTCTGTGCAAGAGCCAGACCTGCTCCCATGTTGGCGGCCTCGGTGATGTTCGCCAAATATTGGTCAGGAGCCCTCCGCAGCTTGTCAAAGATTTCCAATGGCTCTAGCGAACTGGCCCTGACTCCCTGATGAAATAGGGACAGCAAGATCAGCGTTGCTGCGTTGGCGACCTCCTCCCGGACCTCTCCGGCTCGTTTGACCTGCTCGAGCAAGACGTCATATTGAGCTCGGGTCTTGACTTTGTAAGCTGCCAAAAACAATCTGATCATGCAGAGCACTCGGAAGTAAAGCGACACAAAGAATGCTACTTCGAAGAAGCTTACCTTCAAACTTGGCCTCCAATTCGGCCTTCTCGAGGCTGACTGCCTCCGGCTGGACCTGGAGCAAGTGGACCTCCAACGAATTTTCTACAAGCAAAGAAGGTCATCAGTAACCGGGATCAACATAAGAATCATAAAGAAACTCGGAGAGATGAGCTTACTCCCGACTGATCCTCGGAGGTCGAGGTTCTCCTCCCGGAGCTCCGCTATCTCGCTCCTCAGGGCTGCCTCCCTCAACGCGGCCTCCTCCCGAGTGATCTTCAGCTTCATCTGGATATCCTCCAGGGAGTTTAAGTGCGGGACCAGCTTCTCCAGCGCCTCCTACTTGGCCATGAAGCGGCAATACTCCTTCTGCACGCAAGCTCCAAGGATTGACCGACTGAAGAAAAATGATGACACAGGACAAAGAGAAGATCGGGCTTACATTGAGCACCGAGTCGCCTCATTTAGGCTGTTGACGAGGGCATCCCTTTCTTCGCTTTCAGCTTGTTTGTCCAAGACGACGCCCGCCTCGGCCTTCCGAGTCTCGCCACCCGATCTTGATCGGGGAACCCAGTTTCGAAGACGCAACTGGGAATTTCCTTCACTGTGGCTGGCAGATAGGAAGAACGAATGAAGACATGAAAGATTCAAACTAAAGAGTAAAGACAAGACTCTGATTCAAGACTTACCGGCTTCAGCGGCTGCGCTCTTGGGTGGGGCAGCCCGGCTGGCCTCTTTCTTCTGGCTTTTTGCCGACTGATCCTCAATCGGGGCTGACCGAGCCGCAGCCTGTGGTTTCCCCGCTGCTGACTGGCTCCTAGTCGGAACATCCCGGCTGGCGGTCGGGGGCTCTTTCCTCGGGACATCCTTCTTGGGAGGCGAGGGTTTTTTGCCCGGAGCACTCTCGCTCGGAAGCGGGCCTCGGGGTCTTGGCTCCGCAGGCTTGGATGCCTCCGGAGCAGCAGCTAGAGTAGGCCTCTCGCCCTTCCCGGCAGGATCTATGTCCTGGGGCCTCGTGCAACAACGGATGCAGCTGGAATGAAGGCAAGGAAAGTTTTCAATGAAAAAAGTTTGGACTTCAGCCGTGAAGCGTACTTGGACGACCAGCGGATCTTCGGCGCCGCCTTCAGCGATGGCCTTGGAGGAGGAGTCTCGACTGGAGGGGCCGGGACGTCATCATCTGAGTCGTCAATGACGAGCCTCCTTTTGCTCGCCCGCTTGTTGGCGTCCTCACTCGGGGCCGCCCGCTTCTCGACTGGATCGCTTTGAATTTTTATCCCGCCAGTCGGCTTCTTGGAAGGGCGATGCGACACGTCATCATGAGGCATCTTGTACGGTTTTGAAGTAACAGAAGCATTTTCCTGCAAGAGAAGTTCTCACAATACTAAGAGACATGACATCAAAGTTGCAAGACAATACGAAGAAGTCAGTCGACTTACCGGAGGAGGAGGCCGGTGGATGCTGAAGGGAAGGACTGGTAGTATGAGGGCGCGCTCGACTGCAATGCTAGTCGAGAAGATCTTGTACATTCGGATCTTCAGGATTTCATAACTAAGTGGATCTTGATCTTCCCGATTGGGGTCCTTACCGCCTTCGTACTCAAAGGCTGGCTTTGACCGCTCTTTGATTGGAGCCAGTCGGCACCTGATGAAGTGCCGAGTGATCTGTTCGCCACGAAGACCTCTTTGCTTCATCGCTAGGATCTTCGCTAGCAACTTGTTGGCCTCATCCCAATCTTGAGCCACTGGAATAGTGCTCCAAGTTTGCCTGGGGACAGGGGGAAGGCCGACAAAGGCTGTCAGGCTGGGTTCAAGATTGCTGATATAGAACCAACCCGCATGCCATCCCTTATTGGAAGATTTCAAGGGAAGAGAGAAGTACTCCTTGCGGAGAGATCCGCGGAGTTCAAAACCCGCCCCACCAACGACGCATGGGTGGTCTTTATTCGGATGCGGTTTAAGATAAAACATGCGGCGGAACAGTTGGAAGTGGGGGAGGATAGAACAGTTGGAAGTGGGGGAGGATGCCAAGGAACGCTTCACATACATGAATAAAGAGAGCGTTGTGAAGCATGGAGTTGGGGTTCAGATGGTAGAGTTGAAGCCCGTAATAATCCAAAAGCCCCCGGAAAAACTCGGAGGTGGGAAGGCTGAACCCGCAATAGAAAAAAGAGGTGAATACAACGAGCTCACCAATGTTCGGGGGTGGGAAATCATCACCCGCCGCCGGGCGCCAGCCCACGATCTCCTTGGGGGGAAGCACGCCGTGCTTCACCATCTCCTTGAGGGTAGATTCCCTCACATCCGATGTGGCCCATTAGTCAAAGGGGATTCTCTTTTCCTCCGCGATGAGTGTGGTTTGGATGGAAAGTGGATCTAGTTGGAAAGGATGGAGATTTGAGAAGGGGTGTTAGTGATATGCCCTAGAGGCAACATGGAGATGTTGGATATCATGTCAATGTTTATGTATTTATGAATAAAGTGTTATTCAGTTCCATAAAATAGACATCTTGTATTGATCAATAAGTACGTGAGTTATTTATGAGACTCGATATGTATGAATCTATTTCTAAATGATCCTCGATCATATATCATATTATTGGAACAAATATGATTCTAAGATCGGTATGTCTATTGATTGATGATCATGTCTCATAGATCATGGGTATGGAGATACCAAATCAATAAACATGGACATATGTGTTAGAGAACACATTGTTGGATAGACCCACCATGAGACACTACGGGAATCAATGTGCCATTAGTTGGTCTCGGTAGTGTTGGTACAAAGTCCTTAGACCTTAGATCACCATGGATTCCAACATGTGTAGTAGCCTACTTTGGGACTACCAAACGCTATTCCGTAATCGGGTAGTTATAAAGGTAGTTTTCGGGTTTGCTATGAAACATGGAGTGGGATGTGAGTGATCAAGATGGAATTTGCCCCTCCTTTGGAGAGATATCTCTGGGCCCCTCGAGGTAATGGAATATGGAAATGCATGGCCATGCTAAGTTGATTGAGGAGTCAATCAACGGACAGATAGTCCAATATGGTTCGAGTGAAAGGTTAAGCTATTGAAGGGATGGTACACATCTTGCCTATAACTTAACTAGTATCGTGAGGCAAAGGGATTTGTGTACACATTACAGGTTCGAACCGATATTATTCTTGTATACTATGGTGTCAATATGTGCTGCTAGGCGCCACGTTGACGGGTCGGCTGAGTTGGACTCGAGCGACGATCGGCTAAGTTAGACTATAGCCGAAACCGAGTATACCTGAACCTACGTGGTCGCACGCTTAAGGGGATAGAATAGATATTCGAGTTGGACTCGGATACGGCTCGATCGGATAGAGTCCTTTGGTCTTACGACGTATGGGCGGCCGACTCTATGAGATTCGGATAGGATCCGATTTAAAATAGAGTCCGATCGGCCGAGTCCAAGTCGGCCAACTCTATATAAAGGGGCGAGGGTGGAGAGCTGCGACACATAAGTTGGATCGCTTTAAACCGAATCCGCAGAAGTCGCCGAGATCAAACTCCACGGAAACCCTCCCACCTTCGAGCCAAAACCCTAGCCTTGCATCGCGTGCTAGTACACGGGTGTACGGCGTTCGGTCCCCGGACGTGTGGATACCGGTAGAGCGCGCTACGTTGCGCGCTGTTGATCGGCTTCGAATCGGCTGCGGTCGGGCGCATCGGAGCGAGGCGCGAGAACGCGGTCGGACGACTCAAATCGGCTGATTCGTGAATCGGCTGTCCCCGAATCGGCTGTCATCGGCTACCTGTTCCGGATCGGATAGCCACGATTGGTCATTTCTGCTGCACACTCCAATCGAAACGATCTATCGGCCCATACTTGCAAGTGTTCCTTGCGCGGTAAAAAGTTTTTGTTTTCGGCTAGCGTAGCCTCCACGTAACCCTTCGGTGGTATTATAGCTAATCTTGCTTAGTTCGGGTTTTAGATTAGATCTGGAACAAGTTTTGCGCACGGGTTGATTAGATCAATCGGTTTTACGGGATCTCGTTGAGGAGAGTTAATGGTAATTGCGTTCCTTGATAGTGTATCGGAACGGCGTAATGTGATTACGTCGAAGCAATATCCATAGAACTCGGTTTGAGTCGGCTTCGAGATAGCGTTCCTTGATAGTGTATCGGAACGGTATAATGTGATTATGCCGAAGTTATCTCGTAGTCCGATCTCGTAGTCCGGGACCGCCGTGTGCGTACCCCCTTATAGGTCGTCTCGATGTCGTTTCTCTGATAGGTAGAAAATGTTTCTACGCCTAACTTGTTTTTGCAGAGAATGCTTTGAGATGGTATGGCCCTATTGTATGTATGAGATGCATGTGATGCATGTAATATTCTTTCATATGTGCAATCCTGTAATATTCTTTCATACGTGCAATGCTTGTAATATTTTTTCATGACCTACGAGTCGATGTAATCTTCAATTAGAGCTTCTATAGTAGTAGCTTAGTTTGAAGAAATCAAGCATCATGCACATTGGAAGATGGTGCCGAAGATGGAGATCCTCAAGACGACATGGAGATGGAGATCACCATGTGAAGGTGGCCATACTATTTCATTATATGCTATTCTACTTGCTTTCATATGTGATATGTTTGTTTGATAGGATAGCATCCTCGCAAAATTAAGTGGTAATGATGCCCTTCCAAATGTTGCACTCGTCGTTATGCTCGTTAATGGTGGGTCCGCAAAGCGAGTGCCATTCTCTATCATAACACGAGGGGTATATGTCGACATATACATGCGGGAGCATTTGGTTTACTTAACAAGGCTATCAAAACAGTTTTGGGCCTTAGGGCATAGGTTGGCGCCGGGGCATGAAGATGCCACACCAACAACAAGAGTCACATAGAGATGTGATTAGCAAGGTATTGCTTACGATGTTACTAATTTTCTAGCAGTGATGCCAAAGCTCCCTAGAAAATTAATTAACATGTGGATCTTGACCCAATACGTAACCTAGAGGGAAGGTGGAAAATACGTAATGGGAGTCTTATGTTAAATTGTTTAACAAAAGACATAGCATAAACATTGTGCTAAACTTTGCTTTTTCGTTGTAGAATAAATGGCAGCTAATACTACACCCAGTTCCTTTAATTTGTGATCTATTCTCAAAAAGGAAAAATTAAATGGAACAAACTTTATGGATTGGTATCGCAACTTGAGAATTGTTCTCAAGCAAGAGCGTAAGGAGTACGTTCTTGAAGTACCTTATCCGGAGGATTTGGCAAATAATGCCACCGCAAGCGCACGGAGAGCTTACGAGAAGCACACTAATGATGCCACGACATAAGTGTCTCATGCTTGCTACAATGTCCCCGAGCTTCGAAGCAATATGAGAGCGCGATGCTCACACTATTATTCGGGGCTGCGTGGTATGTTTGAGAACCAAGCTCGAGCCGAGAGGTTCAACACCTCAAAGTCCTTGTTTGCGTGCGAGCTTGTTGAGGGAATCCCGTCGATCCGCATGTGATAAAAATGATTGGCTACATTGAGAGTCCGGAAAAACTAGGTTTTCCCCTTAGCCAAGAGTTGGCTACGATGTGATTCTCCGGTCGCTCCCTCCGAGCTTCGAGCCATTCATATTAAACTATCACATGAACAATATGGATAGAACCTTGGCTGAATTGCATGGGATGCTAAAGACAGGAGGAGAGTATCCGAAGAATGGTCATCATGTGATGATGATGCGAAGGCTAAGCGCAAACCACTGTCAAGAAACTTTGCACCAAGAGGAAGTTAACTCCCGATGAGATCGCGAGTGCCTCCAATGCAAAGAAGGGCAAGAAGGGTCGGCGGCATCGGATGCCGTTTGCTTCTCTTGCAAGGAGACAGGCCACTGGAAGAGGAACTGCAAGAAGTACATGGAGGATCTCAAAAGAAGCAAAGTACGACTTCGCCAGGTATTAATGTTATAGACATTAATATTGCTACTTCACCTACCGACTCTTGGGTATTTGATACCGGATCGTAGCTTATATTTGCAAGTCGTTGCGGGGAATGAGAAGAAGTAAAGGATTGAGAAGGGGCAAGGTGAACTGCGCGTTGGCGTGGAGCAAGCGTTGCTACGTTCTTGTCGGCACGGTATCACTTCATCTACCTTCGGGATTAGTTCGGAATTAAATAATTGTTATTGTGTTCCAACACTATGTCAAAACGTTATTTCCGCTTCATGTTTGCAAGTGGAAGGATATGATTTTAGATCAATGAACAATGGTTGTTCAATATATCTCGAGATATGTTCTATTTTCATGCTCCATTGGTGAATGGATTATACATTTTGAATCTTAAAGCGTCTCCCATCTATAACGTTAATACGAAAGGGAACACTCTAATGATATAAACCTCACATTTATCGGCATTGTCGCTTAGGCCATATAAATAACAAACGCGTGGAGAAGCTCCATAAGGATGGATTGCTTCACTCTTTTGATTTTGAATCATTTGAGACATGTGAGTCTTGTTTACTTGGTAAGATGACAAAGGCACCTTTCACGGGACATAGTGAGAGAGCAAGTGACTTATTGGCACTCGTACATGCGATGTATGTGGACCAATGAGCTCAACGGCCGAGGTGGTTATCGTACTTCATTACCTTTACCGATGACTTTAGTAGATATGGTTATATCTACTTAATGAGACATAAGTCCGAATCCTTTGAAAAGTTCAAAGAATTCCAGAATGAAGTACAAAATCATTTAGGAAAACAATCAAGTTTCTACGATCGGATCGTGGAGGAGAATACTTGAGCCAAGAGTTTGGTAATCATCGAAAGATTGTGGAATTGTTCCACGTTGACTCCGCCAGAACTCTACAATGGAACGGAGTGTCCGAACGGAGAAATCGCACCTTGTTGGACATGGTGCGGTCGATGATGAGCCAAAGTGATCTTCCGTTACCCTTCGGGGATATGCCCTTGAAACATTGCGCTCACACTAAATAGAGTTCCATCTAAGTCGGTTGAAAAGGCACCATATGAGATATGGACAGGGCAACCCCCTAGTTTGTCTTTTCTCAAAATTTGGGGATGTGAGGCTTATTGAAAACGTTTACGATCGACAAGCTCACGCCCAAATCGACAAGTGCTTCTTTGTGGGATATCCTAAGGAAACTAAGGGATATTACTTTTATTATCGGGAACAAGGCAAAGTGTTTGTCGCCCGACACGGTGTCTTCTTGGAGAAAGAGTTTCTTTCAAGAAGGGTTAGTGGGAGCAGGGTGCATCTTGAAGAAGTTCAAGGAACACCGGAAAATGTTTCGCGACCACGAACCACAACGGGAGGAGCAAAGTGTTGCGCCACCGGTTGTAGATACACCAGCCCCACCGAGATCGAAAGATCACGTCGTGCGCCGACAGTACACAAGTGCGGAACAACGTGATATATTGTTGTTGGACAACGATGAACCTAAGACCTATGAGGAAGCGATGGTGGGACCCGATTCCAACAAGTGGCTTGGAGCCGTGAAATCCGAAATAGAATCCATGTACGACAATCAAGTTTGGAACTTGGTTGATCCACTGATGGTGTCAAAACCATTGAGTGTAAATGGTTTTTAAGAAAAAGGCCGATATGGATGGAAATGTTCACATCTATAAGGCGCGATTGGTGGCGAATGGTTTTAAACAGATTCAAGGAGTTGATTATGATGAAACCTTCTCGCCCGTCACAATGCTTAAATCTATTCGGATTATCCTAGCGATTGCTGCATATTTCGATTATGAGATATGGCGGATGGATGTCAAAACGGCTTTCCTAAATGGAAACCTAAGCGAGGATGTATACATGATACAACCTCGGGGTTTTGTCAATCCGAATCGCTCGGAAAGATATGCAAGCTACGAAAATCCATTTATGGATTGAAGCAAGCATCTCGGAGTTGGAATATTCGTTTTGATGAAGTAATCAAAGGGTTTGGTTTCATCAAAAACGAAGAAGAGGCATGTGTTTACAAAAGGTCGGTGGGAGCGCAATTGTATTTCTAATCTTATATGTGGATGACATATTGTTGATTGGAAATGATATCCCTATGCTAGAATCGTCAAGTCTTCATTGAAAAATAGTTTTTCCATGAAAGACTTAGGGGAGGCAGCATACATATTGAGGCATTCGGATCTATACGAGATAGATCCAAGAGGCTAATTGGATTAAGCCAAAGTACATACATTGACAAGGTGTTGAAAAGGTTCAACATGCATGATTCCAAGAAAGGTTTCTTGCCCATGTCACATGGCATTAATCTTAGCAAGAATCGGTGTCCTCGGACACATGATGAGCGAAATAAGATGGGTATGGTTCCATATGCTTCGGCAATTGGATCCATCATGTATGCCAGCCTTTGTACACGCCCGGATGTCTCGTACGCTTTGAGTGCTACGAGCGGATACCGCGGATCTCGTGAAGGTCACTAGGCTCGTAAAGAATATCCTTAAGTACTTGAGAAGAACTTGAAGGGTTACGCGGAGGCTACGCTAGCCGAAAACAAAAACTTTTAATCGCGCAAACTAGGAACACTTGCAAGTAAGGGCCGATAGATCGTTACCGATTGGAGTGTGCGGCAAAACTTGACCAATCGGGGCTATCGATGCAGGCTGTGCCGATTCCCGCGAGCCGGCGAGACGATTCCCTGTGCTTTGCGGTGATCGAGTCGGCGGCTGCGTTCTCGTTGCCAATGCCGCGATCGCCTCGCTCCGATTGCGATCGATTCGCCGATGCCGCAGGCCGATTCCTCCACGGCCGATCAACGGCGCGCAACGTAGCGGCGCCTCTACCGGTATCCACACGTCCGGGAACAGAACGCCGTACACCCGTGTGCTAGCACGCGATGCAAGGCTAGGGTTTGGCTCAAAAGCGGGGAGGGTTTCCGTGGAGATTGATCTCGGCGACTTCTGTTGCACGCGATGCAATTGACGTGTCGCAGCTCTCAACCCCTCCCTCCTTTATATAGAGTTGGCCGACTAGGACTAGTGGTCGATCAGGACTCTATTTTGAATCGGATCCAATCCGAATCTCACAGAGTTGGCCGCCCATACGTCGTAAGCCCATAGGACTCTATCCGATCGGATCCCTATCCGATCGAGCCGTATCCGAGTCCAACTCGAATGCCTAATCTTATCCCCTTAAGCGTGCGACCACAGTAGGTTCGGGTATACTCGGTTTCGGCTATAGTCTAACTTAGCCGATCGTCGGCTCGAGTCCAACTCGGCCGACTCAACGCGCCTAGCGGCACATATTGACACCATAGTATACAAGAATATAAGCTATAGGCAAGATGTGTGCCATCCCTTCAATAGTTAACCATTCACTCGAACCGTATTGGATTATCGTGCTTGATTGACTCCTCAATCAACTTAGCATGGCCATGCATTTCCATAATCCATTACCTCGAGGGGCCCAGAGATATCTCTCCAAAGGAGGGGCAAATTCCATCTTGATCACTCACATCTCACTCCATGTTTCATAGCAAACCCGAAAGCTACCTTTATAACTACCCGATTACGGAATAGCGTTTGGTAGTCCCAAAGTAGGCTACTACACATGTTGGGATCCATGGTGATCTCGGGTCTAAGGACTTTGTACCAACACTACCCGAGACCAACTAATGGCACATTAATTCTGTAGTGTCTCATGGTGGGTCTATCCAACAATGTGTTCTCCAACACATGTGTCGATGTTTATTGATTTGGTATCTCCATACCAATGATCTATGAGACATGATCATCAATCAATAAACATGCCGATCTTAGAATCATATTTGTTCCAACAATATGACATATGATCGAGGATCGTTTAGAAATAGATTCATACATAAAGAGTCTCATAAATAAGTCACGTACTTATTGATCAATACAAGATGTCTATTTCATGAAACTGAATAACACTTTATTCATTTATACATAAACATTGACGTGATATCCAACACCTCCATGTTGCCTCTAGGGCATATCACTAACAATCTCCCACTTGCACTAGAGTCAATCATGTAAGCATCTAATACCCATTGCTCTTGTGTGCGCCTCATGCTTCGGTGAGGAGAGGTTTTGTCGGCGGATCGGCTATGTTGAGATCCGTGTGCACTTTGCATATCTTGACATCACCTCTGTCCACTATCTCGCGAGATGAGATGATATCACCGAAGTATGTGTTTGGACTTCGATGTGACCTCGGCTCCTTGGCTTGAGCAATGGCTCCACTATTATCACAATAGAGAGACATTGGACCAGTCATACTAGTCATCACACCAAGCTCGAAATGAATTTCTTGATCCAAACGGCCTCCTTTGCGGCTTACGAAGCGGCAATGTACTCGGCCTCCGTTGTAGAGTCGCAACGGTATCCTACTTGGAACTCTTCCAGTGATGCGCGCTCCGTTCGGGAAGAACACGAACCCGCATTGCGATCTATAATCATTTGTCTATTTGGAAGCTAGCATCGGTGTAACCACTTACAACGAGCTCTTCTTCACCTCCATAGGCTAGGAACATATCCTTAGTTCTTCTCAAGTACTTAAGGATATTCTTTACGGCGATCCAGTGACCTTCACTGGATCATGCAGTATCTGCTCGTAGCACTCAAAGCGTACGAGACATGCAGGCGTGTACAAAGCATGACATACATGATGGATGCAATTACCGAAGCATATGGAACCATACCCATCTTATTCCGCTCATCATGTGTCCGAGGACACCGATTCTTGCTAAGATTAATGCCATGTGACATGGGCAAGAAACCTTTCTTGGAATCATGCATGTTGAACCTTTTCAACACCTTGTCAATGTATGTACTTTGGCTTAATCCAATTAGCCTCTTGGTTCTATCTCTATAGATCCAAATGCCCAATATGTATGTGCCTCCCCTAAGTCTTTCATGGAAAAACTATTTTTCAATGAAGACTTGACGGATTCTAGCATAGGGATATCATTTCCAATAAACAATATGTCATCCACATATAAGATTAGAAATACAATTGTGCTCCCACGACCTTTTTGTAAACACAGGCCTCCTCTTCGTTTTTGATGAAACCAAACCCTTTGATTACTTCATCGAACGAATATTCCAACTCCGAGATGCTTGCTTCAATCCATAAATGGATTTCGTAGCTTGCATATCTTTCTAGGCGATTCTGGATCGACAAAACCCGAGGTTGTATCATGTATACATCCTCGCTTAGGTTTCCATTTAGGAAAGCCGTTTTGACATCCATCTGCCATATCTCATAATCGAAATATGCAGCAATCGCTAGGATAATCCGAATAGATTTAAGCATTGCGACGGGCAAGAAGGTTTCATCATAATCAACTCCTTGAATCTGTTTAAAACCTTTCGCCACCAATCGCGCCTTATAGATGTGAACATTTCCATCCATATCGGCCTTTTTCTTAAAAACCCATTTACACTCAATGGTTTTGACACCATCAGTGGATCAACCAAGTTCCAAACTTGATTGTCGTACATGGATTCTATTTCGGATTTCATGGCTCGAAGCCACTTGTTGGAATCGGGTCCCACCATCGCTTCCTCATAGGTCTTAGGTTCATCGTTGTCCAACAACAATATATCACGTTGTTCCGCACTGTGTACTGTCGGTGCACGACGTGATCTTTCGGACCTCCGTGGGGCTGGTGTATCTACAACAGTGGCGCAACACTTTGCTCCTCTGTTGTGGTTCGTGGTCGCGAAACATTTATTGGTGTTTCTTGAACTTCTTCAAGCTGCACCCTGCTCCCACTAACCCTTCTTGAAAGAAACTCTTTCTCCAAGAAGACACCGTGTCGGGCGACAAACACTTTGCCTTGTTCCCGATTATAAAAGTAATATCCCTTAGTTTTCTTAGGGTATCCCACAAAGAAGCACTTGTCGATTTGGTTGTGAGCTTGTCGATAACGTTTTACACAAGCTTCGCATCCCCAAATTTTGAGAAAAGACAAACTAGGGGGTTGCCCTGTCCATATCTCATATGGTGTCTTCTCAACCGACTTAGATGGAACTCTATTTAGTGTGAGCGCAATGTTTCAAGAGCATATCCCCAAAAGGATAACGGAAGATCACTTTGGCTCATCATCGACCGCACCATGTCCAACAAGGTGCGATTTCTCCGTTCGGACACTCTGTTCCATTGTGGAGTTCTGGCGGAGTCAACTGTGGAACAGCTTCCACAATCTTTCGATGATTACCAAACTCTTGGGTCAAGTATTCCCTCCACGATCGATCGTAGAAACTTGATTGTTTTTCCTAAATGATTCTGTACTTCATTCTGGAATTCTTTGAACTTTTCAAAGGATTCGGACTTATGCCTAATTAAGTAGATATAACCATATGTACTAAAGTCATCGGTAAAGGTAATGAAGTACGATAACCACCTCTAGCCGTTGAGCTCATTTGTCCACATACATCGGTATGTACGAGTGCCAATAAGTCACTTGCTCTCTCACTATGTCTCGTGAAAGGTGCCTTTGTCATCTTACTAACTAAACAAGACTCACATGTCTCAAATGATTCAAAATCAAAAGAGTGAAGCAGTCCATCCTTATGGAGGTTCTCCATGTGTTTCTTATTTATATGGCCTAAGCGACAATGCCGGATAAACGTGGGGTTTGTATCATTAGAGAGTTGTCTTTACGTATTAATGTTATAGATGGGAGACGCTTCAAGATTCAAAACGTATAATCCATTCACCAATGGAGCATGAAAATAGAACATATCTCTAAGATATATTGAACAACCATTGTCCATTGATCTAAAATCATATCCTTCCGCTTGCAAACATGAAGCGGAAATAACGTTTTGACATAGTGTTGGAACACAATAACAATTATTCAATTCCAAAACTAATCCTAAAGGTCGATGAAGTGGTATCGTGCCGACCAAGCGTAGCAACGCTTGCTCCATTGCCGACGCGCGAGTTCACCTCGCCCCTTCTCAATCCTCTACTTCTTCTCATTCCCTACAACGACTTGCAAATATGAGCTACGATCCGGTATCGAATACCCAAGAGTCGTAGGTGAAGTAGCAAGATTAATGTCTATAACATTAATACCTGAAGCGTAAGTCGTACTTTGCTTCTTTTTGAGATCCTCCATGTACTTCTTGTAGTTCCTTTTCCAGTGGCTGTCTCCTTGCAGTAGAAGCAAACGGCATCGTCAGCCGGCCCCTTCTTGCCCTTCTTTGCATTAGAGGCACTCGCGATCTCATCGGGAGTTAACTTCCTCTTGGTGCAAAGTTTCTTGACAGTGGTTTGCGCTTAGCCTTCGCATCATCATCACATGATGACCTTTTCTAGATACTCTCCTCGCTATCTTTAGCATCCCATGCAATTCAGCAAAAGTCTTATCCATACTTGTTCATGTGATAATTCAATATGAACGGCTCGAAGCTCGGAGGGAGCGGCCGGAGAATCACATCGGTAGCCAACTCTTGGCTAAGGGGAAAACCTAGTTTTCCGGACTCTCGATATAGCCAATCATCTTTATCATATGCGGACGACGGGATTCCCTCAACAAGCTCGCACGCAAACAAGGACTTTGAGGTGTTGAACCTCTCGGCCCGAGCTTGGTTCTCAAACATGCCACGCAGATCCACGAATAATAGTGTGAGCATCGTTGCTCTCATATTGCTTCGAAGCTCGGAGACATTGTAGCTAGCATGAGACGGCTTATATCTAGGGCATCATTAGTGTGCTTCTCGTAAGCCCTCCGTGCGTTGCGTGGCATTATTAGGAAAATCCTCGGGATAGGGTACTTCAAGAACGTACTCCTTACGCTCTTGCTTGAGAACAATTCTCAAGTTGCGATACCAATCCATAAAGTTTGTTCCATTTAATTTGTCCTTTTCGAGAATAGATCGCAAATTAAATGTACTAGGTGTAGTATTAGCCGCCATTTATTCTACAACGAAAAAGCAAAGTTTAGCACAATGTTTATGCTATGTCTATTGTTAAACAATTTAACATTAGACTCCCATTACGTATTTTACACCTTCCCTCTAGGTTACGTATTGGGTCAAGATCCACATGTTAGTTAATTTCTAGTGAGCTTTGGCATCACTTGCTAGAAAATTAGTAACATTGGTAAGCAACACCTTGCTAATCACATCTCTAAGTGACTCTTGTTGTTGGTGTGGCATCTCCATGCCCCGGCGCCAACCTATGCCCCAAGGCCCAAAACTGTTTTGATAGCCTTGTTAAGTAAACCAAATGCTCCCGCCGTATATGTCCGACATATACCCCTCGTGTTATGATAGAGAATGACACTCTGCTTTGGCGACCCACCATTGACGAGCATAACGGTGATGGGTGCATCATTTGGAAGGGCATCATTACTACTTAATTTTGTGAGGGATGCTATCCTATCAAACAAACATATCACATATGAAAGCAAGTAGAATAGCATATAATGAAATAGTATGGCCCCCTTCACATGGTGATCTCCATCTCCATGTCGGCGCTGAGGATCTCCATCTTCGGCACCATCTTCCAATGTGCATGATGCTTGATTTCTTCAAGCTAAGCTACTACTATAGAAGCTCTAATTGAAGATTACATCGACTCGTAGGTCGTGAAAGAATATTACCAGAATTGCACGTATAAAAGAATATTACAGGGATTGCACATATGAAAGAATATTACATGCATCACATGCATCTCATACATACAATAGGGCCATACCATCTCAAAGCATTCTCTTCAAAAACAAGTTAGGCGTAGAAACGTTTTCTACCTATCGCAGAGATTTGGCATCGAGACGACCTATAAGGGGTATGCACACGGCGGTCCCCCTATGAAATCGCTTACGGAAACCATGTCGGCATAATCACATTATGACGTCCCGATACACTATCAAGGGAGATGGTTTGCGTGGGCGCGAGGCAGCTAACAAGAACGGACTACTAGATAGCTTCGGTATAATCACATTATACCGTTCCGATACACTATCAAGGAACGCTATCTCGAAGCCGACTCAAACCGAGTTCTATGGATATTTCTTCGACGTAATCACATTACGCCGTTCCGATACAATATCAAGGAACGCAATTACCATGAACTCTCCTCAACAGATTCCATAAAACCGATTGATCTAATCAACCCGTGCGCAAAAATTGTTCCGAGATCCAATCTAAAACCCGAACTAAGCAACCCGGCTCGATACCACTTGAAGGGTTACGCGGAGGCTACGCTAGCCGAAAACAAAAACTTTTAACCGCAAACCAGGAACACTTGCAAGTAAGGGCCGATAAATCGTTACCGATTGGAGTGTGCAACGGAAACACCAATCGGGGCTATCCAATGCGGAACAGGTGTAGCCGATTCCCGCAAGCCGACAGGCCGATTCACCAATCAGCCCGATTCGCCGATGCCGCAGCCGATCCGAGTCGTCCGACGTGTTCTCGCGCCTTGCTCCGATGCGCTCGACCGCAGCCGATTCCTCCACGCCGATCAACGGCGCGCAACGTAGCAGCGCCTCTACCGGTATCCACACGTCCGGGGACAGAACGCCGAACAGCCGTGTGCTAGCACGCGATGCAAGGCTAGGGTTTGGCTCAAAAGTGGGGAGGATTTCCGTAGAGATTGATCTCGGCGACTTACATTGCGGATTCGGTTCAACGCGATCCAACGATGTATCGCAGCTCTCCACCCCTCGCCCCTTATATAGAGTTGGCCGACGGGACTAGTGGCCGATCAGGACTCTATTTTAAATCGGATCCTATACAAATCTCACGAGTTGGCTGCCCATACGTCGTAAGCCTATATGACTCTATCCGATCGGATCCCTATCCGATTGAGCCGTATTCGAGTCCAACTCGAATATCCATTCTATCCCCTTAAGCGTGCGACCCAGTAGGTTCAAGTATACTCGGTTTCGGCTATAGTCTAACTTAGCCGATCGTCGGCTCGAGTCCAACTCACCGACTCCACACATCGACGCGCCTAGCGGCACATATTGACACCATAGTATACAAGAATATAATATCGTCTCGAACCTGTAATGTGTACACAAATCACTTTGCCTCACGATACCAATTAAGCTATAGGCAAGATGTGTGCCATCCCTTCAATAGCTTAACCATTCACTCGAACCGTATTGGATTATCATCGTCCGTTGATTGACTCCTCAATCAACTTAGCATGGCCATGCATTTCCATAATCCAGATACCTCGAGGGCCCAGAGATATCTCTCCAAAGGAGGTGCAAATTCCATCTTTATCACTCACATCCCACTCCATGTTTCATAGCAAACCCGAAAACTACCTTTATAACTACCCGATTTGAAATAGCGTTTGGTAGTCCCAAAGTAGGCTACTACACATGTTGGAATCCATGGTGATCTCGGGTCTAAGGACTTTGTACCAACACTACCTGAGACAAACTAATGGCACAATAATTCCTATAGTGTCTCATGGTGGGTCTATCCAACAATGTGTTCTCTAACACATATGTCCATGTTTATTGATTTGGTATCTCCGTACCCATGATCTATGAGACATGATCATCAATCAATAGACATGCCGATCTTAGAATCATATTTGTTCCAATAATATGATATATGATCGAGGATCATTTAGAAATAGATTTATACATATCGAGTCTCATAAATAAGTCACGTACTTATTGATCAATACAAGATGTCTATTTCATGGAACTGAATAACACTTTATTCATTAATACATAAACATTGACCTGATATCCAACATCTCCATGTTGCCTCTAGGGCATACCACTAACAAAACCGTCCCACCTTCGAGCCAAAACCCTAGCCTTGCATCGCGTGCTAGCACACGGGTGTACGGCGTTCTGTCCCCGAACGTGTGGATACCGATAGAGGCGCTGCTACGTTGCGCGCTGTTGATCGGCTTCGAATCGGCTGCGGTCGGGCGCATCGGAGCGAGGCGCGAGAACGTGGTCGGACGACTCAAATCGGCTGATTGGTGAATCGGCTGTCCCCAGGAATCGGCTGTCATCGGCTACACTGTTTCGGATCGGATAACCCTGATTGGCTGTTTCCGCTGCACACTCCAATCGGTAACGATCTATCGGCCCTTACTTGCAAGTGTTCCTGGTTTGTGCGGTAAAAAGTTTTTGTTTTCGGTTAGCGTAGCCTCCGCGTAACCCTTCAAGGGGGTCTTGGGAGATTGGCTGCGGAAGCTGGTTTGTGGCAAGAAGCGAGCTCCTGGATGGATGGGTTTGGGTGCGCGCGAGTCTAGGGTTCTTCGCAGGGAACTGGTGAACAGTGTTGTGAAAAGAGGAATTTTTTGGAAGACGAAGAGGCGGGGACGACCTCGAGGCTTTATAGAAAGATTTGAGGGTTGCGCTAGGTTTTCTCGTGATTGGGCCGAGCCCATGAGAGAGTCTGCGGCCCAGTTAAGGTGTGGCCCGACGCGTGTCCTTAGGGACTTAAGCGGATGAGCTTAAGCAGATTTGCTTTGGCAATATGCCCTATACCTTTGGAAATTCTTTCATACCGTGGTTTGCTTGACTTCATGAGAAGCTGGCATGATGCAACTTGGAAGGTGACCAACAGTTAAGCTTTTTATAGCTGCCTTGATGACAAGGGCTGTTAGGTTTTTTAGCATTTGATTAAGTGATTATATCTTTATAGATTAAGACCTATATTATGGAAAGAGCTATTTAATAACTTGGTCATATTTTTCATATGATTGAAAAACCTGTTTTCCCATGAGGGATGATTAAAATACTTGTTCCGAGATGACTCAGGCAGATCCACTCGGATAAGTATGAGCTTGCCGTGTGCTTTTCCACCCAAGAGGGTTGGTTGAATTATTTGTTCTAGGATGATTTGGGCAAATTCACTCGGATGAGTATGAACTTGCCGGGTAATGAGATTTCTATGATTGCTTTAGCGTGAGCTAAATATTTATATGGGAATGATTTTTTATAGTCCTTGACTATATGCTTAGTCTGTTTTTGACTAACCATATAGTCGGGGGCTACACCTAATTAGGTGCATCAGGAGATGCACCTAGATATTTATTTTTGAGAATTTTTTCAGATATTTTCCAGCCCTTCACAGTCTTTGGAGCCACTCGGGAAGATTCAGGCAGAGATGATGGAATCACTCGGCGCCAAAAGCATTCGGCCAAAGAGATTTTTGGCTGCGTACTGTTTTGGTTTGAAGCTGAGCTGTCTCGTCGACTGTAAAGGACTCGGGGGCTACTGTGGAGATTACGGCAATCGGGTATCTACGTGGCAAGCTTATCCGACTGGAGGTAGGGATAGATTGCGCCTGCCATATCTGTAAACCAAACATGACTTGGGTGTTACGTTGCCGATAAAGATAAGGCAACGGCATATAGTCACGGTTTGGTAAGATTGAGGAAAGCGACTTAGAGTAAGATAGGGTTTCCGATCCGTAAGCCCACCTCCCAGGACTATATAAGGGGGGTAGGGGGCGTCCCTTGAGGGATATTCCAAGAGATCAGACAATTCCGATAGGAGATCAGCTTTTAGCTTTCAGCTTTAGATCACGAGATCAATAAAGACACTCGGCGGATCGAATCCACCGAAACAGGAGTAGGGTTTTACCTCACGAGAGGGCCTGAACCTGTCTAAATCTTCTTTTCCTTCTAACCCATTGTGCTTGGCGATCTTGACTGCGACCCCAGAAATTACATTGCCGAGACCAAGTTCGACACCGAACATGTTAATTAGCTAGGTAAGTAATTTTCAAAATACAAAGAGTTCAAAGTGTTAGAGTTTGTGTCGAATATATGTACAAAGTCGGTTATAGTTTAGGATTTGAGTTGTACTAGGTGTTAGGAACAGAGTAAGAGTCAAACTCTATCCTAGTTTCTCTCATAAATAGAGAGACACGCCGGTTGTAACTGCAAGACGACAATAGCATAGGTGTGGATACGACTAGT
Organism: Oryza australiensis; assembly: GCA_019925245.2. NCBI lineage: Eukaryota > Viridiplantae > Streptophyta > Magnoliopsida > Poales > Poaceae > Oryza > Oryza australiensis. Next base: position 51,804 of record JAIFGZ020000411.1, on the reverse strand, counting down.
CAACGACATAGCCCATGGAGGGTCGTGGATACCCGGATACACTGTAATATGCTGGATCGCGGAGGAGTGCCCGTAATCAATGCCCCGGGGATGTAGGCTTCGGCTGAATCTCGTTAACAAATATCATGCCTCGGTGTCATTATCTTATTTGGATTTCCTATGATGTTTCTTCCGTGTTTGGTTCTCAATGTGCCATCGGGGCCGGTTTTATAACAAGTGGTATCAAAGCCTGCGGTGAGATCCATGGAGAGGTACGAGGGAGGTGCCTCACACCGCACCAAGTTGCACATAGTGTTCGGGATAGGACATGGTGCAAGGTGGAGCATGGTGGCGATCAACGAAATTTGATCGATGTATTCGTACACTTCAGGTGGCGATCTGAACCGTTCGATGGGCTGCTTTCAATAGGGAGACGACCAGACATGGTGCTCAAGTTGATGATGGCGGGAGCGATTGGCAATCCAATCGGTGGTGTTATACATTTCGGGCGGATGGCTCGAACTTTCCGGTGAGCTACTTTCAACGGAGAGATGGTTAGACGTGACACTTAGGGTTGATTGAAGCTGGAGGCGATCGACGATTCAATTGGTGGAGTCAAACACTCCGGACGGGTGGTCTGGACCTTTCGATGAGTTGCGGTCGACAGGGAGGTGGCTAGACGTGGCACTCGGGTCGATTGGCGGCTGGTGAAGACGACGCAGTTGGCGATGACTTCGGCATGCTACACAAGGATGGCGTCGTGGCAGGAAGTGTAATTGCAAGTTTAGCAGCTCATAGTGATGACTTAGATAGCAGCAGTCATGAGCTTCTCATGATGTCTAACAAGAAGTCTAGTGAAGAGTGGCTATTAGACTCGGGTAGTTCCTATCATGTAAAATCGAAGCATGAGTGGTTCTCTTCATACAAACCTGGTGAGTTTGGTGTTGTTCACTTGGGCGATGACACGAGGTACCGTGTTGTTGGAGTGGGTGATGTCAAGTTCAAGATCTATGATGGAAACGAGATGCTACTTCGGGATGTGAGACATGTGACAGTGCTAAGGAGGAGTCTAATTTCGCTTGGGAGCCTACATGAGAAAGAATGGTTGTATCAAGGTGATCCTGATGGGAAGACTATAAACATCATGAAGGACGACAAGACTGTTATGACTAGTGAGAGGACGAGCTCATATTTGTACAAGCTACAAGGAAGTGTTGTTGCAGGTGGAGTCATGGAAGATGCGCATGCTGGTATTGCGGTGCAAGTCTCAAGCAGCAAGCTTGGTGTAGGCTCGTCGGGCAGCTCGGCGTTAGCAACAGAAGAACCAACTCAAGTTCAGGTACACAGAGGTTCGAGCAAGTAACAACTTCAGGTTGGCGTGGCATATTCGTCAAGGTGGAGTTTGTTAGAGTTTGTGTCGAATATGTGTACAAAGTAGGTTACAGTTTAGGACTTGAGTTGTACTAGGTGTTAGGAATAAAGTAAGAGTCAAACTCTATCTTAGGTTCTCTCATAAATAGAGAGACACGTTGGTTGTAACTGCAAGACGACAATAGCATAGATGTGGATACGACTAGTCGACGGCATAACCGATGGAGGGTCGTGGATACCCGGATACACAGTAATATGCTGGATCGGGGAGGAGAGCCCGTAATCAGTGCCCCGAGGATGTAGGCTTTGGCTGAACCTCGTTAACAAATATCGTGCCTTGGTGTCATTATCTTATTTGGATTTCCTAGGACATTTCTTTTATGTTTGGTTCTCAATGTGCTATCGGGGTCGGTTTTATAACACAAAGTAAAAGAAATGCAGGATCTAGTAAAGTAAATCCCTAAGTCAGAAACCCAGCATGTAACATTGGAAGCTAGAAGATTCTGAAAGCCCTTTAACATATATAGGGAGAGATGAGGTAAAACATCACCAACATAATTAAACTACTAACTGAAATTATATATGAGACCTTGAATTAGTACATTGTAGAATCAAATCAGTTTGTGATAACTAAGCAAGCAGTGATATTTGTTTTCAAAGGACTAGAGATAGAACAATGCTAATAAGGGGACTGGTGGATGGAGTTGGCCACTGTCATCTTTTTTTTTGAAACTCAAACACGGCTTTCACGACCTTATATTAATAAGCAAAACCTCAGCCAAATCGCGAGCTACAGCATCAAGTACAAACTCTGGGAAGGCGTCACTCCAGATAGATGACTAGCCCGGATCCCAACTCAAAGCAACTCTAGCAATCTCGTGCGCAGACGAGTTATAGGAACGAGGAACATTAATGATCGTATTACAAACAAAGCAGTCTCACAACAGGTTGCGGATAGAGCTAAAAAAGGACACCACTCAACGCTAGATCACTCGAGGTTGACGTGATGGCTTCCCTTAATTGGCTCGAATCAGTTTCCAATTCCTGGAGATTCCCAATCTTTCGGCCGCCTCTAAAGCAAAAAGACAAGCCGCTGTTTCTACGCACAACACATCCACCACGGGGCTAATATTAGCTCCTCCTGCGAGAACTGGCGTCCCAGTATGATTACGCACCATGAAACCACAAGCAGCCTCCCTTGTTTCCTTCCTAAACACATCATCCACATTGATCTTCAGATAGTTCGTGTCAGGCAGTATCAAAACCTGCTTCTGCATCTCCATCCGTCCAAGTCTAGTTCCATTGAGCTTGCACTACCTTATAACAGAGAACACATCACACATCACTTGGGTACAAGTCGGCCTTGAGTCACCTGCATTTATCTTGTTTCGAGTATTCCAAATTTGCCAAAGCAAGATCACTGACTGCAAGCATTGATCCAAATCCAGAGCCAAGAGCTTACTAACAAAATCATCCGCAGATCTTGTGTCAAGCAGCTTACAGCGAACAACTTCTAGGTTTGCATGGATCCAGCACTACCGGGTGTTAACGCCGAAATTTGGTAATTGAATCCTTAAGTCCTAGCAAGGATGAAGCAGAATCGGATCGGCTGGTTTGGCGAAGAAACAGAGGCCGCATCGGCTGAGAAGCGATCGGCTGTGAGGCCAATCGGCTAAAGTTGGATCGGACAAGGGCGGCCGATAGCCGATTCTAAGATCGGAGAGGATAAAGCTGTTTCTGGCGTGGCAGTTTGAAGATAAATAGAAGATTCGGTTATTAGATTGCGCGTTAAACGATATTGCCATCTATGGATAGAGTCCTGTAACGGCAATTGTATCTGTAATTTAGGTGTTTGTTTACATTGTTCATTGTAATGAGGCGTGGGTCCTCCCCGGGACAGCGTCGTGTTTTAAATAGTAGTTTAGATAGAGTCTAGGGTTTGTACAGATAATTTTATCTTGGGTATAAATAGGACCCGAGACCCCTGTAATAAAAATAAACACAATCAATCAAACCTTCGGCGCATCGCCAACCTTTTTCTTCAGACGAGCAATTTGTTTGGCTATGGGCTGCATCGTTTCGATCCCCAAATCTAGGTAAATGCTTGTCATTAGTGGTATGATCTGTTGTTTCTAGTGCTTCCATCGTAATGACACATTAGATTCAGGAGTTTATACTGCGCTATTTATCATATAGAGCATACAAATTAGATCAATGTTTAGATCTATCCTGCCATTGGCCAGTTCCGTCGAGAACTCACAGCCAATAAGGCTAGATCTAAAGGTTGACTGGTTTATTGCAGTATCCACCGTCTCGAGAAATATAAATCAGCTATGACAGATCAGGTTGTTCTTTTTATACTTAATGTTGCATCAACGTTGAACTATTAAGTCGTTTTTAGAACATCCAATGATCTGTTCGACTAGATTTATATTGTTTAGAGACAATCTTGGGTTTCACTAGCCTTATACGCCCGATATGTTTCTTTTAATATATTTATTATTAGAATTATGTTAGAACCTCGTCTTATATTAAGATCCCATTCTTGTCGGACGTCATTAGCCGAAATCGGCCTGCCATCAACAGCCGACGGCCGATTTCCCAGGCCACGCACATCTAGTTCAAGAATTATATCTTTTCATAAGTTTCGTTGGAGTACTAGTCGATTCATTGTTAGCTTTCCAGTATCGGTTAGGTTATCAATACATATATCTATTATCCTTTACCGTATTTGGGTGAAGCCGCTGATGCTGTCTTGGTATAGTTGATCCATTCCAGTCGCTTGACTTAAATATATTTTAGGATCGCATAGATATGCTCATGGATTCCCTCAGCCGATCCAGTGGGGATCTGTCACGCCCCGATTTTCGTTCGGGATTAAAAATCATTAAATAATTCATTTTCTAAAAATTAAATAAAATGAAAAGCTTTTTAATCAAGTGAAAGTATTAAGGAAATAAAAATTTACTTTAAAAATCATGGCTGGAAATATTTTTCAAATATTCTCCATGCCCTAAATTACTCTCTGAAATTTTTCGTGAAATTTTGGAGCTCAAGAAATAATTTAATTAATACAAAGAGCAATAAAGTAATTATTTAAATAAATTAATTAAATTTTAACTGAGCGGGAGATATTTTTATTAAATACTTTGGGTATTTATATATTTTCAGGATTTTTCTTGGAATTATTTGAGCATTGAAAGTATTTATAAAAATTAAAGGAAGTTTGGACAGAAAAGTCTAACTTTCGTCCCCGGCGCTATAGTGCCATCTTCCTCCTCCAGCCACTTCTCTCTCCCGTGCAAACAGTAGCGCCGCCACACCGTTTGATCTCCCTCCTCGCGGTTTTCCTTCCAGTTAAATTGCGAAAACCGATTCCCCTTCACGTCCTCACCAATTCCCCTTAAATCCCGTTCAATCCCGCATCAATTCGTGGTGTATTTGCAATGCCGAGCTCCACCATGGCCGGCGTCCCGCCTCCCGGCCACGTTCCTCCACATTTAACCGCGTCATAACGTGTTCCGGCTTAACTCCTCCGTTTCCCCCATTTTCCCCTTCCTCCGCTCATCATGCAAGCGAACGGCCAACTTAAATTGCAGCCGCCATTAATGTCGCGACGCGACGGTTTTCGTCCGTTCCCGCTCCTCCCGGCCATTCCCGAGCACCCTTGCTGGCTATAAAGGTTCCCCACACTCCGAACACGCTTTCCACTCATTTCCCTCGCGTTCACCCATTCCCGAAGCTCCCGCAACGTGCGCCGCCCAATTTCCGTCGCCGAGCTCGCTGTTTCCCTCTCCGCTACAACGTCACTCTTCCCACCGAGCCACCACCATCTCCACCTTCGCAATTCTGGGAACACCTTCCCGTTGTGTTTTTCCCCAATTCCTAGCCGCCGCTTTGCTCGCCGCCGTCATCCTCATCATTTCCGCCGTCAGTGAGCTCCATTTCTCTCTCCTTTCCTCTGTTTTCATGTCTCCCTCTCAAGCAGGTAGTGGTTCAAATTGCGAAAATAATTCCCGAATCGTAAATCGCTATTCAAACAACGCCTAAAATTCAAACGGTCATATCTTGATCGTTTGAACTCGGAATCGACCCGTTCAAATTGCTAATTCTTCCTTAAACAGTGTAGAACCCATTTTTGTGCTTTGTTTTGGTATCTTATATGGTTGTTATTTATCTTTTGGCCTTTTTCTTTTGCGTTCGTCGCGTCTTGTAGATCCGGAAGAGCCGCTCTACCTCGAGGTCAACCTTGAAGACTTTGGTAGCGAGCAAGGCAAGTCATGTCATTTTGATCATATTGCTATCCGAGTTTATAAAATTATGTTTATTTAAATTATTGCATTTCGCTTTATTAAATTTCCGTGTGTATCACTGTTTTATTTAGCCGTACCGATTCTCCTTGTTATAGCCTTATTAATTGTATTATTATCAACCTTGGTAACCCTAGAAAAATAAGACTAGTGAGTACTTTATATATGTGGTGCTTACTAGTAAAAAATTTTAGGAATATGCTTAGCCCCGCTTAAATAGAAACAATTAGATGTTTTCAATAATTAGACTAAGAACTAATTTGTAAATAATAGAAATATTGGTTGTTTAGCTTTGACAATAAATTTCCCCTTCAAAATTTCCCCAACCATGTTTTCGGTGGGCACGAGGTGCATGGTTTTGTTAGTCGCACCTCGGCCGCCATAAGGACCGGTCTTCGGGCCTCTGTTGCAAGGCATATTCCGTACTACCACCTATCTAATGGGTAAGGCTTAACACGTCGACTAGTACGGTCGGGAACAAACAAGACACGGATAGGGATGGATGAAGCCCTAGGAAGGGTTGAAACCCATGGGCGACGTCTCTCGGCAAGTGAAGGCTCGAACGAGTCGAGATGCCGGGGGCATAGGCGCTGCTCGACCCGGGGCACTGGCGGGGGAAGTCTATGTCGGTCTTCTTTGTTTAGGGCGTACTAAGCAATGAGTTATGTCATGGCTTCCGTCCGTATGCCATGGTGGCATGTGGCGCGTCGCAACACGTGAGGAAGACATGTCGGTGGGTAAAGATGTACACATCGATCGAGTAAATCTATTCGAATAGCCGCGCCTCGGTTATGGGCAAGCCAAGCGATGTACCCAAGTTAGACTTTAATTCTTTTTAAAACTGAATAATTAAAGATAGCACTTGTTGGTGCAGGTCAGGGCAAGATCGCGTTGGTGCGCGGTTTGATAATAATATGATTAGAGATAGGCTCGTGTTTTCATTAAATGCCTTTAAATATTTAAATGCTTGAAATGCTGTTTTTGTGCAAAATAGCTTTATATATAAATTCCTTGTACTCCCTTGCATTATATTTGCATTTTTCCGGCATGGCTTGTTAAGTACGGTGGTTGTACTCAGCCTTGCTCCTTTTCCCTTCCAGCAGAGGAGTGTTTCGAGGTTGAAGGCTTTGGTGTCTAGCTCGTGCCTGCCGTCAAAGCGCCTGTGGTGGCCCGTCTTAGCTGTCGTCTTTTATTTGTCTATCTTTCAGTGTTGGGCCTTTGGTCGCCCATGTAATAAAGTACTCTATCTACGCTTCCGCTTGTTTACTCTGTTATTTACCAACTATGTAATGTGTACCTTGCCTCCTGGGACAAGGATTTATGCACTCACAATCGGAATATAGTGTTCTATTTTCCGGGCGTAACAAGTTGGTATCAGAGCCAGGTTTGACCCTAGGACGAGCGAGACAACCCCTAGAATTTTTTTAAAAAATTTCGTCCCTATTTACGAAAACTTGTATTCTATCTTTACCTGCTTACTCTATTAAAAATTTCTTACTGACCTTTCATTTTCAAAAATTTTGTAGATGGCCCTCCCCTTGACCCGTCTCGGATATGGGTAGGATGGTTTCGTTCTGGAGCTGCGTCACCTTTGCCTTCATCTTGGCTACACCAATGAGGTGGAGTACTGTAACATCCTGAAAATCAAAGGAATGGAATTTGGAACGTAAAAATCGGAACTCACAAAAACTTTTTGGAATCATTGCTTCTTATCGTGTTCTTCGATCTTAATTGCCAGTTCCGCGGTATAAGATTTTCCTCTAGAATTACTTTGAGGTAAAATGGGATAAAATCCTAAGCTTTGCAATCCCAGCCGGTGAAAACAATTTCAAGATATACTTGTGCGTACCCTGAAAAGAGCATATAGATATATATAATTTGGTGCATTACAAAAAGGATATATTAATGTTTAAACCCTAATTGATAAGGGAAATATAATGAATGATTGGAATTGGATGGCAAAAATATTTTTGAAAAAGGAGAAATGAAATTAAGAATTTTATCTCTAATCAAAATCCTATTTTCTTGAAATTCAAAGAAGAAACAAAATAAATATGAAAAATATATTTTGAAAAGTAGGAAGAAGTGTAAAATATAATTTTAGGGATTGTTTGAGAATACAAAAATTTATTTGGGATTTTTAGGAATAAAGGAAATAGAAATGGGGAAATAGGTTTTTAATTCGGGAAAAATAGGAAAGGGCACTATTCATAGTTCGCGGGTGTTCGACCGGTTCCACCACCCCGTTCGCAGCCGCTGCGCGTCGCCCGCCGTACCGAGATCTCGCGCGTGCACGTTCCCAACGTCATCGGCTCCGGTCACGCACGGGAATCGCCGTGCATCGCGCCATGCCGATTGCTCCCAAAGTCGCCGCCGTACACGCTAGCCATGCCGCCGCGTTAGCGCCGCGCGCATGCACAGATCCGCGCCACGCCGTCCTTGCCACGGCGCCTGCACTCCCGCCCACGTGCACTGCCCCACCGCGCTCGCCGTACGCGCGCGTTGGCTGCGCTTGCCGCACGTCGCCGCGACGTGCGCGCGCTCGTCGGCCTACCGCCGCACTAGGTCGCCCGAACCATCTCACCATCGACCGCCTATAAATCGGCCTCCCGGACCCAGCTGACCACATAGCAAATCTTCCCAGTGCTCACTCGTGCTTTTCCCCGATTTTCCCCAAAAGTTAGCCATCGCATTGCTTGAATTTTGGGAGGAATCGGAGCTCGGCGGAAGAACCCTAACTCGACCGCTCGTGCAACACTTCGAAATTCGTCACCCTCGGCCGATTTCTTCCCGAATTGAAGGTACCATCAGTATCCCCGTGCTCTAAGTGTTATTTCCCCTAAGCTTCCGAGCCAAATGGTCGCTGGAAAATCGCCGGCGACGAGCCCCCGAATTCCCTGTCTCGGCCGCCGCCACCCCGCCGCCGCCACGACAGCGCCTCCCGGCCGAACCAACCCCCTTTAGCATCCCTAGGGCTCATTGATGCTCGTAGACCCCTTACTTTGGCCGAACCTCGCCGGAGTTTGCTGCGACGAGCGCCACCGCCGCCGAACCACCTCGCCGTCGCCCCTCTTCGCGCTCCCCGGTCTCGGCCGAGTGGAGAAATGGAACCCCGTGGTCCCAAGATAGTGAAAAGCCCCTCTTTTCCCTAGCTCCGGCCCTCCCTCACCGTCGGCGCCCCCTCCTCGCCGTCGGCCGCCAGGTGGAAGCGAGCAAAGGAAGAAGGGAAGAAACAGAGGAGAATGGGAAAAAGAAAAGAGAAGAAAAAAAGAAAAGAAGGAAAAGAAAAATAGTAAAGGAATAGGGGTAAAGGTAAAAATTATTTTGGAAATATTTTAGGATAAAATAAGGTTTTTGAAATATTATTATTTAGGAATAAGTATAATATTCTTTTCCCTTCCAAAAAGAAGTACTTTGTGAAAATGATTTATAGATTAAATTTTTCCTTTTTATGAATTCAAATATTGTCCAACCTTTAAATTGTTATCGAAGTTCACATGAGACCTTTTTAAATATTGGTTAAGCATGGATGACATTATCCTGTCGTTAGAATTTCAAAAACCCTAATAAATATAATTGCAACATTAAAGATCAATTATTGGAGATATAAAAATTAGAAACCTAATTATTCTAGGATATCTTCAAATTTAAGTGCAAAATACATATTAATTACAAGATGGTTCGCTCGGTTTAACTGAACTCCTTTTCGTTGATTCAACTTTTAAGATTTCCGAAGTTTGAGGTTGTGTTTGGAATCCGCTTTCCGCGATCATTTTGAGATCTCTTTCTTTTTCGTTGATGTTGTTGAATTCTAATTGGATTCAACCCTTCTTTTCGCACGTACGGATAGCGTCCGAAGAGGTGAACACTGACTACGCGGAAGATCCCACTCAATCAGCGTGCGAGCAAGGCAAGTCTTCACACCCTTTGAACATATCGAACCCAATTGCGAAATGATGTTATTTTAAACTCTAAACATGCATGCTTTACGAGTTACCTATACTTGTTATGCCATACCTTGCTATTGATTACCTTTAGAATTACTCCTTGTAACTCGCGATGTGATACAAACAACCGAAGAATAACTTCGGTAAACCGCTTAGCCATGCTATACTTAGATTTATGCATACTCATGACTTTATGAAAAAGCTTTGTGCTTGGGCAACTACCTTAGGGAAGGTAGTTGAGATACGGCATGTGGAGACATGAGCGCCACATGGCCATGAGAATGACGAACTAAGTTTGATGAAAATTGAAAGTACTATACAAATGTTTTAGGCTGGGCGGGCTGGATGATTTGGGTGGATTCCGGAAAAGGCAAGTGCCGACCACAGTCGATTAAGGACCGAGCCATGAGATAGCCGGAAACGAGCCGACAACCGTACTTTTCGAATGGGTATAGACCTAGCCGACTAGATAGCCGAGCGGAGGCGTATCCTTGCATAGATGGTTCTCTATGATGTGGCTTATGTGATAAGAATGGGGCTACGGCCTTTGTTGTGATTGGTGGAATTGAATCGATATTAATTAAACTTAAAGATTGAGAAGTTTTCTCTTACCCGGTGCGCGAACTCCTCTCACGCTAGAAAAGGACGGCTAGAGTGCATGAGGGCTTAAGTTCATGGAGCGGTACGCCAAAGTGAGGTTATCGAAAGGTTTTGCCGTGACCGTCTCATATAAAGGGATGTAGGCTCATTCAATGGGCGTCGCGAGTACGGGTAAAGTGTACATCCACCGCAGTGTGAATGAATCAATCTATTCGAATAGCCGTGCTCGCGGATATTGAGCATCGTGACAAGACTTTCACTTGGCTACACTTTGAACCTAAAAATGCTGGGATGGGTTTGCATGATGATTTTATTCGCTGGTGGATCAACTTCTCGAGAAACGAGAAGGGGTGGACTCCCCAGAAAAACCATGACGAATCGGAGGCGGGAAGCCATCCTTGGAATCACGATGGATGGTAGACAGAACCGTCGCCGGATTAATGAACTATGAAATTAAAACTTGATTTGGCTAGTTGATAGTTTTGTGAAAAGAATTGTGAAAACCGGCTTTACGCAAAAATAACCCTAGCCATGTTCTTTGAATAACCTTATCATATGCATCAATTCTGTGTTGGCTTGCTGAGTACGGTGGTACTCACCCTTGCTATACGCACAAACCTCCAGCTGATGGAATTGAAGAACCAGAAGACCCATACGCGTATCACCAGGAGGGAGAAGGAATTGATGGCGCATATTAGACCTTAGCTCTGGTCGTTGCCTGTGGCAATTGACAAGCCGCTGCCTCTTTCCGCTGCCTTATCTAAATTCTGTTTTTATGTTGTATTCGGACCATAAGGTCTTGTGGGATGAACAATGCCTTCGGGCCTATTAATGTAATAATGGTAATGTAAGACTATTCGTGCATGTGCACTTGATTATCCAAGATCTTGTATTCGTGGGTACCAACTACTCGATCCAGGGAAATGGTACTATGAACACGAAAGATTCCCGCCTCAAAATCGGGGTCCACAGGCTGGTATCGAGCCATGCGACCGTAGGCTAAGACCAAATGGCGCCCTACCCCTAACTAGTTGGCTAAAGGGAAATTCCCTACAATAGGATCAGTTTTAAACTATTATTTCCGAAAATGCAAATATACCTTTTCTACATCTGTATTTCTTTTTTTTACCAAATGATTATGATAGCTCTCTCCCGCTAACCCTAAGTTGCTTACAAAAGCAGATGTCAAACCACGACGGAACCGGAAGTCGCTATCCCGCGAGACGAGGGTTTGTGGTACAACTTCAGTCCCTACTATGGTGTTTGAGGTACCGGAACCACCCACCTATCACACCAAGAGGCATGGCTCCGAAGAGTATCCAGCCTGGGAGGCGGCCGTATCCATAGAAGCCCGCATGGGAAGTGAGACATCCTTCTGCTTCCACACTCGCTACCACCGGGATCTAGCAGAAGCAGCTATTCAGGATGCAGCTCGCGAGGCCTTCCTTCGCCTTAATGCGATACACCGTGCCGAACTCACGGTGACGAGTTCGTGCATCATCCTTATCGTGAAGAGGGCAACCCGATGCACCGTGGAGGCTACCCCTGCTGCTACAACCCGATGGTCACGCGTCTGTCACGTTGGGCGAGACAACAGACGATCGTTACGAGGAGGCCCTGCTCGAGATCAACGACCGCGATCACGCCTCAATGATCCGGTCAACGCCACCAAGGCTGGAGACCAGATAAACATGCTTCAGACTCACCGCAGCCAATGGTGCCCAAGATGAGCAACTCTCGGACCGCTATATGGCCCGTGGGGAAGCTCTGGTAGAGCTGGAAGAGCAGCTCAGGAAGAGCAAGCAGCAAATCAACCACGGAGGAGCACTGTGTGTACTCGTCCCCGTCTACGCCGCAGTACTTCCACCGAGCCTCGTACCATCACCTCCCGCCCGTGCCCGACCACTATTACCTTATGACTCCAAGCATGCTTAGATACTTTTCAAGCTATGATGGAGCAAGCTTTATGTTGAGCACCGAGCACGCACGCACTCCGTAGACCCCACTTGCCACATCCATGGGACCCACCCCGAGCTCCGTACCAGTACCATCCGAGCCGGGATCGGGAGAGGGTAACCCCATCCGATCTACACCGACACGGAGTCCGAGGCGAGCCCATGGAGATCAAATGGGAGTCTAGCGACACCGACTCAATGGAGGAGGAAGCTCCCCCTCGTCGCCCGACTCACACGGGAGGCCCCTCACCCGCCGACCGCTCGCAAGAGTACGCGGCCACCGAGTCGGAAGATTCGGCGTGACTCCGAGGCCACCACCTCCGAGCAATGGGGACTTCGGTTTGCTTCACAGCGGACCACCCACTTCCGGCGCCGGCTCTTGCGGATGGTTGGATGACTAGGCGGGAAGGACCTTCCCGGCTCGGCGGCACGAACCACTCCATATTTTCCCCTTAATTAGTTGATGTAGTTGGACGATATAATTATTGTTGCTATCTGGCATGAAGGATCTGTGTGTGTCAAATTGTGTACCTTATGTAATATGATGAACCCGAGGCATCGCTTTGCGGTGTCTTAATTCGTAAGCTTATTATTATTTCACCCTGTCTGTTGATTGAAGATCATTCAAAAGAACTTGAAGAAAAATCCCCCTGGAAACTATACCCTAAACTAGTCCGATCTCTTAATTCATCTACCTTCTTCAGATGGCACATCGCCGCAGAGCCGCAGCAACCAACGAGAACCCGCCGGAACCCAACCCCTCCACCCGGCGAAGGTCATGGCTTTGCAGACCCAGCTACTCCAAGCGATTGCTAATAATCAAGGAGGTCGAGGAGGATCGAGTCCGGAGAATTCATGAGAGCTAAGCCACCCACTTTTCCACGGCCGAAGAGCCTATGGATGCTGAAGATTGGCTAAGAGTGATAGAGAAGAAGCTAACCCTCGTCAGAATCCGAGAAGCTGATAGAGTTGTCTTCGCTACTAACCAGCTGGAGGGCCCCGCAAGTGACTGGTGGGACACCTACAAGGAAACACGAGTGAAGACGCCGGCGAACCAACATGGGAGGAATTCACGGCTGCGTTCCGTGAGAATTTCGTGCCACTGCGATTATGAGGATGAAGAAAAACGAGTTCCGCAGATCGCATCAAGGGAACACCTCGGACAAGAATATTTGAACAAGTTCACCCAGCTTGCCCGTTACGCCACCGGTGACACAGCGGACGAAGAAGAGAAGATAGACAAGTTCATTGAGGGACTAAATGACGAACCGAGGGACCAATGATCGGGCGGATCACACCGGTTTCCAAAGCCTCATCAACAAGGTCGTCCGACTTGAGCATGACCAAAAGGTGGTAGACAATAACCGCAAGAGGAGGCTCGCTATGGCTCGCCCATTTCGGGAACGCCACAACGCCCCAAGGGATCCACCACGTCGGATGGAAGCCAAATGTTCCGCAACCTGGACGTTCTCCCGCTTTCGACCATGTCAACGAGTCAGCTACACCTCGCTTCGTACACCCACACCAACCCTAGCCGCTCCGGAAGAAAGAATGTGAGCGCTTCAATTGCGGAGAATTCGGGCACTACTCCAATAGCTGCCCAAAACCACGCAACGCCCCGTGCGCACGGCGCCAATGCAACGCCCGTCCGAGGAACCCCCACCCCGGCGGGACGAGGTTTGTTCAGACCCCGCTACCCAACGAGGCTGCCACCGGGTTTCGACGTGGCCGTGAATCATGTGCGGGCGAAGAAGCTCGGGAGGACCGGAGCGTATTGATGGGTATGTTCTCTATCAACTCGCACCGTTAAAGTTTTATTCGATTACGGAGCCTCACATTCATTCATATCTTCTCGAGTAAGCAAACAACACCACCTACCCCAAGTAGCACTTAGAAGACCTATGCCGGTACACTCACCGGGAGACATAACCGTACCCCATGCCTGCATTAATGTGCCCATACGGATTAGAGACGTGGTGTTTCTCTCAAACCTTATGGTGCTATCACCCCAAACCATAGATGTCATACTCGGAATGGATTGGTTGACCAAAAATAATGGAATTATAGACTGCATCGAAGGGAAGTCACGGTATCCACCCCATGGGGATCACCGATGAGCATAACTATGGATCAAAACCCAAAGCTATGTGATCAAGCTGCGGGAGTTTTCACCATGCTACCCCTAGGCGGAATGCCGTAGTACAAGAGTACCCGGATGTGTTTCCCGAGGAATTACCCTAATGCCCCGGATCGCGACGTAGAGTTTATCATCGATCTAATGCCCGGTACGCCCCCATATCCAAGAGGCCTTATCGAATGCCGGCCAACGAGTTAGAGGAACTCAAGAAGCAAATAAGGGAACTACAAGAGAAGGGATTTGTACGCCCGGCTCTTCTCTCCGGGAGCCCCAGACTCTTCGTCAAAAAGAAGGATGGGAGTATGAGAATGTGTGTGGACTACCAATCGCTGAATGAAGTAACTATCAAGAACAAGTACCCGCTACCTCGAATCGATGACCTATTCGATCAACTTAAAGGTGCGCAGGTGTTCTCAAAGATTGATCTACGGTCGGGATATCATCGCTTGAAGATTAGAGCCGGAGATATTCCTAAGACGGCGTTCTCTACACGTTACGGCTTATACGAGTTCACGGTGATGTCCTTTGGATTGACCAATGCCCCTGCATACTTTATGAACTGATGAACAAGGTATTCATGGAATACCTGGACAAATTCGTAGTGGTATTCATCGACGATATACTTATCTACTCCAAGAACGATGAGGAACACGCGGAGCATCTACGACTTGTACCGAAAAGCTACGAGAGCACCACTGTATGCAAAGTTCAGCAAATGCGAGTTCGGCTCAAGGAAGTCGCTTTTCTTGGCCACGTGGTTTCAGCCGAGGAGTAGCGGTAGACCCCGCCAAGGTCGAAGCCGTTATGGAATGGAAGGCACCCAAGTCGGTGACGGAAGTTCGGAGTTTCTTGGGCTTGGCCGGTTATTACCGATGGTTTATCGAAGGGTTTTCCACGTAGCCCGACCTATGACTCAACTTCGAAGAAGGAAAAGAAGTTTGAATGGAACGAGAAGTGTCAAAATGCTTTCGACCAACCGAAAGAAAAGTTAACCACGCCCCAATCTTAACCTTACCCGACAACCAAGGATTTCGTGATGTACTTGTGATGCATCCCGGCAAGGATTAGGAGGAGTATTAATGCAGGATGGGAAGGTCGTAGCCTATGCCTCGCGACGCTTACGACCCCATGAGGAGAATTATCCCACACACGACTGGAATTAGCCGCGGTCGTTCACGCATTGAAGATCTGGAGACACTATCGATCGGAAACCACCGTGATGTGTATACCGATCACAAGAGCCTAAAATATTTCTTTACTCACTGATCTCAACCTACGACGAGGCGATGGTTGGAGTTGATCAAGGATTACGATCTAGGAATCCATTATCATCCCGCAAGGCAAATGTAGTGGCCGATGCGCCGAGCCGCAAAGCCCAGTGCAACCACATGGGATTGAAAGGTATGGCTAATGAGCTCCAAGAAGAAATGGCTCGACTTAATCGCACCGATTCCTCACGGAGAAGTACACTCACGGAAATCCAACCCCTTCGAGGACTCAAATAGAAGAAGCCCAAAAAGGGAATGAGGAAACCCAGAAATCAAGGAACGCATGGCCGCTGGACGCGCTAAGGAGTTTTCAATAGACGACAGGGGAATCTGTGGTACAAGAAAAGAATCGTGTGCTCGAACGAGGCGGTTTGAGAGGATTGATCTTAAAAGAAGCCCACGAGTCGGCATATTCGTTACATCCCGAAGCACGAAAATGTACCAGGATTTGAAAGGAGAATACCGGTGGCCCAATATGAAGAGAGATGTAGCCGAATACGTAGCCGTGTGCGATGTGTGCCAAAGGGTGAAAGCCGAGCATCAACGGCCACTGGCTTGCTGCAGCCACTCAAGATTCCCGAATGGAAATGGGACGAGATAGGCATGGATTTCATAGTGGGACTACCCAAAACTACGACGGTTACGATTCCATTTGGGTAATAGTAGATCGGCTCACCAAGACTGCCGATTTATTCCCGTGAAAACTAACTACAACAAAGTGCCAAGCTAGCGTAACTATATATGAGTAGGATTGTATGTCTCCACGGTGTACCAAAGAGGATTATATCGGATCGTGGTACCCAATTCACATCTCATTTTTGGAGCAAAGTCCACGAGGCACTCGGAAGTCATCTCGCTTTCAGACCGCTTATCACCCACAGGCCACGCGACGCGAAAGGACAAATCAAGTACTAGAAGATATGCGAGAGCTCATGCATTGGATTTCACCAAGGATTGGGAGAAATGCTTGCCGTACGCCGAGTTCTCTTACAACAATAGCTATCAAGCCGTCCCAAGATGTCGCCAAACGAAGCTTTATTTGGTCGCCGATGTCGAACCCCATTGATGTGGTCGAGACCGGTGAACGAACCGTATTCGGGCCGACATAATCAAGGAGGCCGAGGAAAAGGTTCGCCGATCCGGGACCGACTACAAGCTGCTCAATCACGACAAAAGAGCTACGCGGACACCCGTCGAAGAGAATTGGAATTTAAAGAAGGTGACTACGTGTATCTAAAAGTCTCACCACTACGGGGAACTCGGAGATTCAAAGTCAAAGGGAAACTCGCACCACGATACGTGGGCCCATTCTTGATAAGCGCTAGGAGGGAGAGGTGGCTTACCAATTGGAACTGCCCGAGAACCTCTCCGATGTCCACCCAGATTCCACGTGTCGCAGCTGAAGAAATGTTTGCGGGTACAAGAGCAAGCCCCATTAGAAACCATCCATGTCCACAGTGATCTTACCTACCCGAGCATCCAATCAAGATACTAGACGAGGCGTAAAAGAAGACGCGAACCAAGTCATGGCGCATGTACAAAGTACAATGGAACAATCACACGAAGAAGAAGCTACCGGGAGAGCGAAGAGTTTCGAGGAGAATACCCACACCTATTCAGCATCGTAAGAAATCTCGGGGACGAGATTTATTGTTAGGGGTAGGTTTGTAACATCCTGAAAATCAAAGGAATGGAATTTGGAACGTAAAAATCGGAACTCACAAAAACTTTTTGGAATCATTGCTTCTTATCGTGTTCTTCGATCTTAATTGCCGTTCGCGGTATAAGATTTTCCTCTAGAATTACTTTGAGGTAAAATGGGATAAAACCCTAAGCTTTGCAATCCCAATGTGAAAACAATTTCAAGATATACTTGTGCGTACACGAAAAGAGCATATAGATATATATAATTTGGTGCATTACAAAAAGGATATATTAATGTTTAAACCCTAATTGATAAGGGAAATATAATGAATGATTGGAATTGGATGGCAAAAATATTTTTGAAAAAGGAGAAATGAAATTAAGAATTTTATCTCTAATCAAAATCCTATTTTCTTGAAATTCAAAGAAGAAACAAAATAAATATGAAAAATATATTTTGAAAAGTAGGAAGAAGTGTAAAATATAATTTTAGGGATTGTTTTGAGAATACAAAAATTTATTTGGGATTTTTAGGAATAAAGGAAATAGAAATGGGGAAATAGGTTTTTAATTCGGGAAAAATAGGAAAGGGCACTATTCATTGATCGCGGGTGTTCGACCGGTTCCACCACCCCGTTCGCAGCGCCGCGTCGCCCGCCGTACCGAGATCTCGCGCGTGCACGTTCCCAACGTCATCGGCTCCGGTCACGCACGAATCGCCGCATAGTCGCGCCATGCCGATTGCTCCCAAAGTCGCCGCCGTACACGCTAGCCATGCCGCCCGCGTTAGCGCGCGCATGCACGTCCGCGCCACGCCGTCCTTGCCACGGCGCCACACTCCCACCCACGCGCACTGCCACCGCGCTCGCCGTACGCGCGCGTTGGCTGCGCTGCCGCACGTCGCCGCGACGTGCGCGCGCTCGTGAGCCTACCGCCGCACTAGGTCGCCCGAACCATCTCACCGTCGACCGCCTATAAATCGGCCTCCCTGCACCCAGCTGACCACATAGCAAATCTTCCCCAGTGCTCACTCGTGCTTTTCCCCCGATTTTCCCCAAAAGTTAGCCATCGCATTGCTTGAATTTTGGGAGGAATCGAGCTCGGCGAAAGAACCCTAACTCGACCGCTCGTGCAACACTTCGAAATTCGTCACCCTCGGCCGATTTCTTCCCGAATTGAAGGTACCATCAGTATCCCCGTGCTCTAAGTGTTATTTCCCTAAGCTTCCCGAGCCAAATGGTCGCCGAAAATCGCCGCGACGAGCCCCCTCGAATTCCCCTGTCTCGGCCGCCGCCACCCCGCCGTCGCCGCCACGCTGCAGCGCCTCCCGGCCGAACCAACCCCCCTTTAGCATCCCTAGGGCTCACCGATGCTCGTAGACCCCTTACTTTGGCCGAACCTCGCCGGAGTTTGCCGCCGACGAGCGCCACCGCCGCCGAACCACCTCGTCGTCGCCAGCCCTCTTCGCCGCTCCCGGTCTCGGCCAAGTGGAGAAATGGAACCCCGTGGTCCCAAGATGGTGAAAAGCCCCTCTTTCCCTAGCTCCGGCCCTCCTCACCGTCGGCGCCCTCCTCGCCGTCGGCCGCGGTGGAAGCGAGCAAAGGAAGAAGGGAAGAAACAGAGGAAAATGGGAAAAAGAAAAGAGAAGAAAAAAAGAAAAGAAGGAAAAGAAAAATAGTAAAGGAATAGGGGTAAAGGTAAAAATTATTTTGGAAATATTTTAGGATAAAATAAGGTTTTTGAAATATTATTATTTAGGAATAAGTATAATATTCTTTTCCCTTCTAAAAAGAAATACTTTGTGAAAATGATTTATAGATTAAATTTTTCCTTTTTATGAATTCAAATATTGTCCAACCTTTAAATTGTTATCGAAGTTCACATGAGACCTTTTTAAATATTGGTTAAGCATGGATGACATTATCCTGTCGTTAGAATTTCAAAACCCTAATAAATATAATTGCAACATTAAAGATCAATTATTGGAGATATAAAAATTAGAAACCTAATTATTCTAGGATATCTTCAAATTTAAGTGCAAAATACATATTAATTACAAGATGGTTCGCTCGGTTTAACTGAACTCCTTTTCGTTGATTCAACTTTTAAGATTTCAAGTTTGAGGTTGTGTTTGGAATCCGCTTTCCGCGATCATTTTGAGATCTCTTTCTTTTTCGTTGATGTTGTTGAATTCTAATTGGATTCAACCCTTCTTTTCGCACGTACGGATAGCGTCCGAAGAGGTGAACACTGACTACGCGGAAGATCCCACTCAATCAGCGTGCGAGCAAGGCAAGTCTTCACACCCTTTGAACATATCGAACCCAATTGCGAAATGATGTTATTTTAAACTCTAAACATGCATGCTTTACGAGTTACCTATACTTGTTATGCCATACCTTGCTATTGATTACCTTTAGAATTACTCCTAGTAACTCGCGATGTGATACAAACAACCGAAGAATAACTTTGGTAAACTGCTTAGCCATGCTATACTTAGATTTATGCATACTCATGACTTTATGAAAAAGCTTTGTGCTTGGGCAACTACCTTAGGGAAGGTAGTTGAGATACGGCATGTGGAGACATGAGCGCCACATGGCCATGAGAATGACGAACTAAGTTTGATGAAAATTGAAAGTACTATACAAATGTTTTAGACTGGGGCGGCGGATGGATGATTTGGGTGGATTCCGAAAAGGCAAGTGCCGACCCGGTCGATTAAGGACCGAGCCATGAGATAGCCGGAAACGAGCCGGTACAACCGTACTTTTCGAATGGGTATAGACCTAGCTGACTAGATAGCCGAGCGGAGGCAGTATCCTTGCATAGATGGTTCTCTATGATGTGGCTTATGTGATAAGAATGGGGCTGCGGCCTTTGTTGTGATTGGTGGAATTGAATCGATATTAATTAAACTTAAAGATTGAGAAGTTTTCTCTTACCCCGGGTGCGCGAACTCCTCTCACTGCTAGAAAAGGACGGCTAGAGTGCATGAGGGCTTAAGTTCATGGAGCGGGTACTGCCAAAGTGAGGTTATCGAAAGGTTTTGCCTTGACCGTCTCATATAAAGGGATGTAGGCTCATTCAATGGGCGTCGCGGAGTACGGGTAAAGTGTACATCCACCGCAGTGTGAATGAATCAATCTATTCGAATAGCCGTGCTCGCGGATATTGAGCATCGTGACAAGACTTTCACTTGGCTACACTTTGAACCTAAAAATGCTGGGATGGGTTTGCATGATGATTTTATTCGCGTGGATCAACTTCTCGAGAAACGAGAAGGGTGGACTCCAGAAAAACCATGACGAATCGGAGGCGGGAAGCCATCCTTGGAATCACGATGGATGGTAGACAGAACCGTCGCCGGATTAATGAACTATGAAATTAAAACTTGATTTGGCTAGTTGATAGTTTTGTGAAAAGAATTGTGAAAACCGGCTTTACGCAAAAATAACCCTAGCCATGTTCTTTGAATAACCTTATCATATGCATCAATTCTGTGTTGGCTTGCTGAGTACGGTGGTACTCACCCTTGCTATACGCACAAACCTCCAGCTGATGGAATTGAAGAACCAGAAGACCCATACGCGTATCACCAGGAGGGAGAAGGAATTGATGGCGCATATTAGACCTTAGCTCCGGTCGTTGCCTGTGGCAATTGACAAGCCGCTGCCTCTTTCCGCTGCCTTATCTAAATTCTGTTTTTATGTTGTATTCGGACCATAAGGTCTTGTGGGATGAACAATGCCTTCGGGCCTATTAATGTAATAATGGTAATGTAAGACTATTCGTGCATGTGCACTTGATTATCCAGTACTGTATTCGTGGGTACCAACTACTCGATCCAGGGAAATGGTACTATGAACACGAAAGATTCCCGCCTCAAAATCGGGGGTCCACAAGTACACGGGAGTGAAGCTTCCTGCTACCAGCAACGACGACGCTCCCCAGGCAGAATGGGAGGTCACGGCTACCCTCCTTTCCAGCCACCCCAATCGCTCCTCACTGACTGCCTCGGCTGAAGGAGACACATTCGTGGAGGCTTGCCAGAGCACGGCGCTTCTCCTCATCGGCATGCTGGGGATGACGTACAACTACGAGCTACAGACACTCCGTACCGCTACCACCCTCGTCGCATGGACCCGAGCGACTACGCCGCCTCGGGGGACCCGTTTGGAGGACGACACCACCGTTCGTCACCTTGCTCGGATGGTGGAGGCCTATGACACTGCTCGCATCGACTTCCATAGGCTCGTGAAGCGCGGGTTGGTGGAGAACAACCTGCGGATCCCGAGTCTCGCGCCAGAAAAACCCGAGTCTCAAGAAGGAGCTCGACGCCTTGGAGGAGGAAATGCGTCGCCTCAAGCTCGCCAACGGCCGGACGCCTCTCCCAAGCGTCGCCGTGTCCGGCAGCCGAAGATCACCATCCGCAAGAGCACCACCAGGCCGTCACTCTTTCGCAGGGCCCCGCGAAGGCAAGGCTCGACTCAAGGCCCCCGCAGCGACGCCTCCAAAGCGGTGGTAGCACTCCTCCAGCAGCAGACGAATAGGTTCGGGCGCATGTGTTTTTCCTCGTTTGTCTTATGGCTCTTTGGTGTGAGTGGGCGCAGCCTATACGGCCCGTTGTGGTATAAGCTTCGCCCTATTAAAACTTGAGTTATCTCACCAACATCGTATAATAAAAATCTAAATAAGTTGGGTTAATAGTTTGGCTCTTGTTTTTCTTTTGTCTCCTTATCCTTCTCTTGCTTGGTTC
Source organism: Oryza australiensis (assembly GCA_019925245.2). NCBI lineage: Eukaryota > Viridiplantae > Streptophyta > Magnoliopsida > Poales > Poaceae > Oryza > Oryza australiensis. Next base: position 29,834 of record JAIFGZ020000411.1, on the reverse strand, counting down.
GGCCGATGGTGAACACGAGGAGGTCGGCAGATGAGCACAGGCGTAAGGCAATGCACGTGATCATGAGAACGCACCACCGCCCCTTCCACTATCCCCACCTCATGGCAATCCCATTCTCACCAGATACTAGCTCAACAAACCAATATGATGGCTGCTCTTCTCCATCATATCCAAAACTGAATGCCGCTAACGCTCCACCACCTCCCCTCCCCACCCAAGCTCACGCAATTCCTACGTATTCGCCCACCCACTTTCTCTAGCACCTCCAACCCCATAGATGCTATAGATTGGCTGCACACCATCAACAAGAAACTTGACCTAATCCAAGGTGCCGATGCTGAAAAAGTTGCCTTCGCTACCCACCAACTCCAAGGACCCGCTTCGAATGGTGGGACCGGTTCCAAGCCACTCAACCCAGAATGCCTATCACTTGGGGTCGCTTCAACGCCGTATTTAGAAAGTCTCATGTGCCACTGGTATTATGGCTTTGAAGAAGCGAGAGTTCCGGGATCTAAAGCAAGGCAACCACTCGAATGTAATATTTGCAAGAATTCAACCGTCTTGCCGATATGCCCCGAGGAAGTACGCGAAGATGAAGATAAGCAGAAAAGTTTCTCTCAGACTCAACCCCGAGCTGCTCGGTCAGCTTGATCTCCAAGTGACTATGTCAATTTCCAGCGTTTGGTGGACAAGTCTATCCGCCAGAAGCCAAGAACAAAGAACTCGATAGTCTCAAGCGTCGCATGGCAAACTTCAAGGCACAACAGGGGCCAAGTTAGAAGCTCCGTTATACCACTCCTCATCACGGTGGATCTTCCTCCAACTCACGCCAGCCTTCCTCTATGCAATTTGTCAACAGTTCTTCATCGCAATGCAGAACCAGCGATAAACCGTGCACCTCGTCCTACTCCAACAGCAAGCACCAAGAGTACCAACCAACAAAGACCGTGATGGAAAAGTCCTCCTATGCTTCAACTGCCATGAACCGGGGCATTTTGCTAACAAATGCCCGAAGCCGAAGCGCCTCGCAAGGCCGCACCGATCCGCAACAATGGTGACAAAGCAACAACATGATCGGGGACGTGTGAACCACGTCACTGCAGAGATGTGCAGCAGCTCCGGAAGTTATCATTGGTACGTTTCGGTTAATTCGTTTGTGCATCGCTTTATTTGATTCGGAGCAACACACTCATTTATATCAAGAAAATTTGTGGCGCAACATAACTTGAGGGTAGAAAGCCTTAGCAATGCTATGCTAATTACTACCCCTGGTGGTCAAATGCCACTTAGCGCTTCAGTCCATCGGTGTCCATAGAAATCCAAGGGATTCCTTTTCTAGCCAATCTCATCCTTCCGGAATCCAAAGATCTAGATGTCATCCTTGGAATGAACTTTCTTGCTCGCCATCAAGTGGTATTGGATTGTGCCCGTAGAACCATCACGTTACACAATGGTCCCGATCACCGCTCATCGCCTATGCTCATCCCACCCCGACACCGCCCGCAAGTTCTCGCATCAGTCCGTCTTGAAGGAATCTCAATAGTTAAGGATTACGCGGATGTGTTCCCCGAAGACTTGCTAGGAATGCCCCCAAAAGAGAGATTGAGTTTCGAATTGATCAAGTACTGCATCGCACCTATCTCCAAAAGACCGTATCGGATGGGCGCCAACGAATTGGCCGAAGTAAAGAAGCAAGTGGATGAATTGAAGGAGAAAGGGTATATTCGTCCCAAGACATCCCCATGGGGAGCACTGTAATCTTTGTTGATAAGAAAGACAAGACCAAACGAATGTGTATCGATTATCGTGGGCTCAATGAAGTCACTATCAAGAACAAATACCCATTACCTCGGATCGATGATTTGTTTGATCAATTGAAGGGAGCCACCGTATTTTCCAAGATTGATCTCCGATCGGGATATCACCACTACGAATCCGTGAAGAAGATATCCCAAGACGGCCTTCACCACCGATATGGTCTATATGAATGTACAGTAATGTCATTCGGGTTGACCAATGCTCTCGCTTTCTTTATGAACTTGATGAACAAAGTTTTCATGGAGTATCTGGATAAGTTCGTTGTTGTCTTCATCGATGACATTTTGATTTATTCTAAGACAAAAGAAGAGCATGAGCAACATTTGCGTCTAACCCTAGAGAAACTCGGGACGCATCAACGTATGCCAAATTTAGTAAATGTGAATTTTGGTTGTCGAAGTAAAGTTCTTAGGCCATGTCATATCTGCTCAAGGAGTGGCAGAGATCCCACTACGCTTGAATCGCTTATCAAGTGGAATCAACCCAAAATAGTCACTCAAATTCGTAGCTTCCGGGATTGGCAGTATTACCGCCGGTTCATTGAAAACTTCTCGAAGATAGCTAGACCAATGACTCGTTATTGAAGAAAGAAGAAAAGTTTGTATGGACCCCACAATGCGAGAAGGCGTTTCAATTGCTCAAAAACAAACCGGTGTCCTCTCCGCTTTGGTTCCGCGATAATAACAAAGATTTCCAAGTGTATTGTGATGCCTCCCGTCAAGGTTTGGGTTGTGTGTTAATGCAAGAAGGACATGTGGTGGCTTATGCATCCCGACAGCATTCCCGCATGAGAACAACTACCCCACTCATGATCTTGAGTTGGCAGCCGTAGCGCATGCTTTAAAAATTTGGCGTCATTATCTCGTTGGGAATCGTTGCGAGCTATACACCGATCATAAGAGCTTGAAGTATATTTTCACCCAAGATCTAAACCTACGCCAAAGAAGGTGGTTGGAATTAATCAAGGATTACGATGTGGGAATTCACTATCACCCTGGAAAGCCAACGTGGTGGCCGATGCTCGAGTAGAAAAAGCTACGCAACACGGTTCATCTCGAGCGTATTCTTCTCTTCTTTGCAAGGAGATAGAATCGTTGAATCTAGGCATCGTCAAGCGAGGTTTTCTAGCAACCTTAGAAGCTAGGCCTTTGCTTCTTGATCAAATTCGAAGCCCAAAGATGACACCGATATTAAAGAACTCAGGAGAAATATGAGGAGAGGAAAAGCAACTGGTTTTGTTGAGGATGAATACGGAGCAATCTGGAATGGAGATCGTATCTATGTCCCAAACATTCCGAAATAAAGAAGCTCATCCTACAAGAAGCACATGAAAGCCGTACTCCATCCACCCGTGTAGTACCAAGATGTATTTAGACTTGAAAGCCAAGTATTGGTGGGTCGCATGAAGCGGGAGATAGCTGAATTTGTGGCCTTATGTGATGTATGTCAACGAATCAAAGCAGAACACCGAGACCAGCAGATTGCTTCAACCACTCCGCATTCCGGAGTGGAAATGGGAGGAAATTGGAATGGATTTTATTACCGGTCTTCCCGAACTCAAGGTGGATATGACTCAATGGGTAATCATTGATAGATCGACGAAAGTGGCACGTTTCATTCGGTCAAAACTACTTACTCAGGAAAATTGGCGTAACTATATTTTGCTCGCATCGTTTGTCTTCATGGTGTTCGAAGAAGATCGTGTCCGACCGAGGTAGTCAATTTACTTCCAAGTTTTGGCAAAAGTTGCAAGAGGAATTGGGAACACGATTGAATTTTAGCACCGCTTACCACCCGCAAACAGATGGCCGATAGAACAAATCAATCGATTCTTGAAGACATGCTTCGGGCTTGTGTCCTCGATTTTAGGAAAACTTGGGATAAGAGTCTCCCTTATGCAGAATTTTCATACAACAATAGCTATCGCCCGTCTACAAATGGCTCCGTATGAAGCTTTGTATGGCCGAAAGTGTAGAACCCCACTCCTTTGGGATCGACGGGGAACGATAGGTTTTTGGTACGTATGTTCTTAGAAGCCGAGGAAAAGTTAGGATCATCCAAAAGAACTTGAAGGTGGCCCTGGTCTAGACGAAGAGCTATGCGTACAATCGTCGTCGAGATCTTACTTTCGGCCGGTGATTATGTGTATTTACGAGTCACTCCACTTAGGGAGTTCAAAGATTCAACACGAAAGGGAAGCTTGCACCGAGATATGTTGGACCGTACAAGATCTTGAGTAGAAGAGGAGAAGTTGCCTATCGCTCGACTTGCCGCTACATTGGGAAGTGTCCACGACGTGTTCCATGTCTCCCAACTCAAGAAATGTCTCCGAGTGCCGATAGAGCAAGCCGATCCTACGCGGATCGAGATCCAAGAGGATTTAACTTATGTGGAGGAGCCAATCAAAATCTTGGACATCTCGAAAGGCATACACGCAATGAGTCATCCGTTTTTGCAAGGTTCGGTGGAGCAATCATTCGAAGAAGAAGCCACCGGGAGCGCGAAGACGAGTTGAAGTCGCCCATCCCCATCTCTTCGTGGTGCTTCCAATCTCTGGGGTCGAGATTCTCGTAAAGGGATAGGTTTGTCACGCCCGATTTTCGTTCGGGATTAAAAATCATTAAATAATTCATTTTCTAGAAATTAAATAAAATGAAAAGCTTTTTAATCAAGTGAAAGTATTAAGGAAATAAAAATTTACTTTAAAAATCATGGTCGAAAGAGCAATAAAGTAATTATTTAAATAAATTAATTAAATTTTAACTGAGGGGAGATATTTTTATTAAATACTTTGGGTATTCATATATTTTCAGGATTTTTCTTGGAATTATTTGAGCATTGAAAGTATTTATAAAAATTAAAGGAAGTTTGGACAAAAAGTCTAACTTTCCTCCCTGGCGCTACAGTGCCATCTTCCTCCTCCACCGCTTCTCTCCCGTGCAAACAGAGCGCCGCCACACCGTTTGATCTCCCTCCTCGCGGTTTTCCTTCTAATTAAATTGCGAAAACCGATTCCCCTTCATGTCCTCACCAATTCCCCCATAAATCCCCATTCAATCCCGCATCAATTCGTGGTGTATTTGCAATGCGTAGCTCCACCATGGCCGCCGTCCCGCCTCTCCCGCCACGTTCGTCCACATTTAACCGCGTCATAACGTGTTCCCGGCTTAACTCCTCCGTTTCCCCCATTTTTCCCCTTCCTCCGCTCATCATGCAAGCCGGAACGGCCAACTTAAATTGCAGCCGCCATTAATGTCGCGACGCGACGGTTTTCGTCCGTTCCCGCTCCTCCCGGCCATTCCCGAGCACCCTTGCTGGCTATAAAGGTTCCCCACACTCCGAACACGCTTTCCACTCATTTTCCTCGCGTTCACCCATTCCCAAGCTCCCGCAACGTGCGCGCCCAATTTGTCGCCGAGCTCGTTGCTTCCGCCGTTCCCGCTACACCGTCACTCTTCCCACCGAGCCACCACCATCTCCACCTTCGCAATTCTCGGAACACCTTCCCGTTGTGTTTTTCCCCAATTCCTAGCCGCCGCTTTCGTCGCCGCCGTCGTCCTCATCATTTCCGGCCGTCGTGAGCTGCATTTCTCTCTCCCTTTCCTCTCGTTTTCATGTCTCCCTCTCAAGCAGCGGTAGTGGTTCAAATTGCAAAAATAATTCCCGAATTCGTAAATCGCTATTCAAACAACGCCTAAAATTCAAACGGCCATATCTTGATCGTTTGAACTCGGAATCGACCCGTTCAAATTGCTAATTCTTCCTTAAACAGTGTAGAACCCATTTTTGTGCTTTGTTTTGGTATCTTATATGGTTGTTATTTATCTTTTGGCCTTTTTCTTTGCGTTCGTCGCGTCTTGTAGATCCGGAAGAGCCGCTCTACCTCGAGGTCAACCTTGAAGACTTTGGTAGCGAGCAAGGCAAGTCATGTCATTTTGATCATATTGCTATCCGAGTTTATAAAATTATGTTTATTTAAATTATTGCATTTCGCTTTATTAAATTTCCGCGTGTATCACTGTGTTTATTTAGCCGTACCGATTCTCCTTGTTATAGCCTTATTAATTGTATTATTATCAACCTTGGTAACCCTAGGAAAAATAAGACTAGTGAGTACTTTATATATGTGGTGCTTACTAGTAAAAAATTTTAGGAATATGCTTAGCCTCGCTTAAATAGAAACAATTAGATGTTTTCAATAATTAGACTAAGAACTAATTTGTAAATAATAGAAATATTGGTTGTTTAGCTTTGACAATAAATTTCCCTTCAAAATTTCCCCAACCATGTTTTCGGGCTGGGCACGAGGTGCATGGTTTTGTTAGTCGCACCTTGGCCGCCATAAGGACCGGTCTTCGGGCCTCTGTTGCAAGGCATATTCCGTACTACCACCTGTCTAATGGGTAAGGCTTAACACGTCGACTAGTACGGTCGGAACAAACAAGACACGGATAGGGATGGATGAAGCCCTATGAAGGGTTGAAACCCATGGGCCGACGTCTCGGCAAGTGAAGGCTCGAACGAGTCGAGATGCCCGGGGCATAGGATGCCGCTCGACCCGGGGCACTGGCGGGGAAGTCTATGTCGGTCTTCTTTGTTTAGGGCAGTACTAAGCGATGAGTTATGTCATGGCTTCCGTCCGTATGCCATGGTGGCATGTGGCGCGTCGCAACACGTGAGGAAGACATGTCCGGTGGGTAAAGATGTACACCTCGATCGAGTAAATCTATTCGAATAGCCGCGCCTCGGTTATGGGCAAGCCAAGCGATGTACCCAAGTTAGACTTTAATTCTTTTTAAAACTGAATAATTAAAGATAGCACTTGTTGGTCTGGGTCGTGGCAAGATCGCGTTGGTGCGCGGTTTGATAATAATATGATTAGAGATAGGCTCGTGTTTTCATTAAATGCCTTTAAATATTTAAATGCTTGAAATGCTGTTTTTGTGCAAAATAGCTTTATATATAAATTCCTTGTACTCCCTTGCATTATATTTGCATTTTTCCGGCATGGCTTGTTGAGTACGGTGGTTGTACTCACCTTGCTCCTTTTCCCTTCCACAGAGGAGTGTTTCGAGGTTGAAGGCTTTGGTGTCTAGCTCGTGCTCTCCGTCAAAGCGCCCGTGGTGGCCCGTCTTAGCCGTCGTCTTTTATTTGTCTATCTTTCAGTGTTGGGCCTTTGGTCGCCCATGTAATAAAGTACTCTATCTACGCTTCCGCTTGTTTACTCTGTTATTTACCAACTATGTAATGTGTACCTTGCCTCCTGGGACAAGGATTTATGCACTCACAATCGGAATATAGTGTTCTATTTTCCGGGCGTAACAGGATCTAACATAACACTTAACGTATATTTCTTTGTTTTTCTTGTTGGTTAACGTATCAAACCAACCGGCATGCCCCGCACAAAGACAGTGCCAAGAAGGACTCGCACCGGAGTCAAGCAGATCTCCCAGGCCAGCGCGTGAGAGAAATTTCTCATCAACACGCTTCTTGGCATGCCTAGTGGGACTTTCTCCGTCGGCTTGACTCGGACGCATAGACTCAGCCAGCAAGATGGTCGACTCCAAGAGCCCCAATGTTTCCCAGGACAACATCGTACCTGTGAAGATGGAGCAGTTATCGGCTGAGCAACAAGTCGATTACAAGAAGATGGTGGAATAGCTCCAAGCCAACTACTTGCAATCTTTCACCCAAACAAGATCCGGGGCCGTGCATCAGAAGTATAAATTCAGCATGGACGATTTCAAGGCATCCTCCTCTGGTGAGACAAAAGGCAAACAGAAGGTGGAGGAGCCAATCCAGGAACAGGATGATTCGGCTCTATATTCCTTGCAAGACCAGATCGACTCGGCCGTCCATCACGCGCTGGTCAACCAAAGTAGCATCTTGGTCAACACTCTCAATAACTATCGACGCCAAGATAGCTGACCAGCTGCAACGGGGGCCGACGTACTTCACAGACGGCCAATTCCATGGTTACAGGATGTTGGTCACCTAGAATCGGCCGACCCCACCACTAGCACAACCAGGGACGCCAGGAGGGATCCTCAGCCGGCCAAATCCAACTGAGTTAGCTACGAAGCCGGTGATTACCATGCTGAACCGACAGCAACCGCTGCCCCAGGATCAGATTGCTAACATGTTCAAAGACAATCGGCAGTCAGAGCTGATTCCCCAGATTGACCTGGACAGACGGTACAACGCTGGTGGCCGAAAGTTGTTCCGAGGACCACCAACGCCACCACCGGCGCATCGGCCACCTCCCGCTGATCATCACTACCAGTACCAAGGAGGCCGTCAAGACCATCACTATAGGCCTCAGACGCCACCACAGCTGTATCGGCAAGCATCCGCGCCGTATGACCCATATGAGCCGATACAGCAGGACAACCGGACCTGGGCCGATCTGATTGCAGATGTCATGCACGATCAATTCGGCCTCAAGCCAAAAGATTCAGGAAACATGTATCGGTATCCCTATCCAGAGCACTTCGAGCAGATTCCGCTGCCTAACCGATACAAGATCCCAGATTTTTTGAAGTTCTCAGGGCAAGACAATGTTTCAACCTACGAGCATGTCAGTCGATTCTTGGCGCAGTGCGGCGAAGCATCGGCTAAAGACGCCTTGAGAGTCCGATTGTTCCCTCTTTCTCTTTCAGGATCGGCTTTTACCTGGTTCTCCTCATTGCCCTACAACTCAATTCAGAGCTGGGCCGATCTTGAAAAGCAATTCCACAACTACTTTTACTCCGGCAACCATGAGATGAAGTTGTCGGACCTCACCAGCATCAGGCAAAAACACAACGAATCGGTTCAAGAATACATCCAACGCTTCAGGAAGATGAGGAACCGATGCTACAGCTTGGTGCTATCGGACGCGCAGCTGGCCGATTTTGCCTTTCATGGCTTGATCGCGTCGATCCGAGAGCGATTATCTACGCAGGACTTCGATAGCCTAGCCCACTTGGCGCAGAAGGTGACGGCCCACGAGCAGCGATTCCAAGACACCAGGAAGGCCGTCAAAAACATAACTCAGGTCGTCGTTGAATCAGACTACGAGTCCGACGATGATGACGCAGAAGTGGCGGCAGCCGAATGGGCCAAGAACAAAAAGGCCATCGTCTGCCAATGGCTGCTGAAGATGGCCAAAGAAGAAAGATATGATTTTGACATCACCAAGGCCAACAGGATTTTTGACTTACTGCTCAAGGAGAAACATATTCAGCTCCCTAAAAATCATGTGATCCCGTCGGCCGAGGAATTGAAGAAGAATAAATATTGCATGTGGCACAACTCCACATCCCATGCCACCAATGACTGCAAGGTCTTCAGGCAGCAAATCCAGTCGGTGATTGATGCCGAGAAATTGAAGTTTGCCGATTCGAGTCGGCCGATGAAGGTAGATGTTAACCCTTTCCCAGTCAACACAATTCAAGCCGGCCCTAGGCAAGCTGATCGACAGAACAGAATGGCGCACGGCTTAGTCAACACATCAATCGGGGCCAAGGCAAAAGACGGGCCGACTGGACATCACGCCACACCAATCAATATGGTGCGCCCCGTCATCAGGTCGGCTGACCGACGACCGATCTATGAAGACAGCCGACACTGTCCTCAGCATCGGTCTCGGCGGGAAGCCTGCAATGAAGCACCTCGTCGGCGCGAACCGGAGATCCGAAGCCGCCGATACGAGGCAAACGGCAACAGTGCCGATCCGCATTGACACTCTGATTTTTTCAGATATTGTTGGGAATCCGGCATGAGACTGCCAACACTGGACGATTGCCCAGCGTGCAACGATCGCCGTGACGACGAGCACAGGAGCTCATTGGCTGCAAGCCCAGCCCGGTTCGTCCCTAGAGTCGTTCAGCTAAACCAAAGGCGGTGGTCCGTCCATGATCGGCTTGGCCCGATCCACCAAGACTTCTTCATCGACGAAGACCGCAATGACAACAACCACGACGATGAAGAGGCCAACGACGAGGAATCGGCCAATCCCCAATGGTGCCCGTCCTATCTCTTCACAAAGATGCAGAAAAGAAGAATTCAACGACTTAAGCATGAAGGGAGAGAAGACGAAGTTCGGCAAATGATCCACGAACAACGCCGTCGGCTGGGTAAGATCAAAAGGCGATGGGTTCCCAAAGAGAAAACCGCCGCAGCTGACGAAGAGCAAGCCGAGGAGAGCCCAGCAGATCAAGCCAGAAGGGCAGCTAAAGGGAAAAGCAAAGTTTCTGCATCGGTTAACATGGTGTTCGTACTACCAGCCGAGTTCAGTACTCCTGAAGCCGATGAAGACACCATCGAGGACGACCTAGTGAAGCTAGCAATCTCACCAGACCAAGCTATCTTCGACAAACCCGAGGGACCGAATATCGGCAATTAAAGTCATTGTATGTTAAAGGATTCGTCAACGGCAAGCCGATTTCCAAGATGCTAGTTGATGGGAGCTGCAATCAACCTCATGCCTTACGCAACATTCAAAAAACTAGGCAAGGGGGCCGAAGACCTGATAAAGAACAATATGGTGCTCAAAGACTTCGGCGGCAACCCATCAGAAACCAAGGGCGTCCTCAACGTCGAACCGACCATCGGCAATAAGACCGTGCCCACAACATTCTTTGTCATCGACGGGAAGGGGTCTTACAGCTCTGCTCGGAAGGGACCGGATACACGCTAATTGTTGTATTCCTTCTACGATGCATCAGAGTCTGATCCAATGGGACGGCGACAAGATTGAGATCGTGCCAGCCGACAGGTCAGTTAGTGTCGTCAGTGCCGATTTGCCGCTTTGGGAAATCGAAGTAATCGATTGTTTGTCTGAGAAAATCTACAAGCCGATTTTCTAAACGTGTCCAATTCCACAATACAGCCGATTGGAGATGACGAGCCGTAGCTGCTGCTTTAAACAAGACATGGTGGAGGGCTCAAGCATCTTCAGCATGGACACCGTAGACGAAGACGATGGCAAGCTCGGGCAAGGTTTCACGTCGGCCGACGAATTAGAGGAAATTGACATCGGCTCTTGTGACAAGCTGAGGCCGACGTATATTAGCAAAAATCTGTCTCCTCATTGTAGATCCCAGCTTATTGATTTGTTAAAAGAATATAAAGATTGTTTTGCTTGGGAGTACTTCGAGATGCCCGACCATAGCCGATCAATAGTGGTCCATCAACTGCTGATTAAGGTAGGCTATCGGCCGTTCAAACAGCCTCCCAGGAGGTTTAAGGCCGATATGTAAGATGCAATTAAAGCCGAAATCACTTGGCTATACCATGCAGGATTCATTCGGCCTTGCCGATACGCCGAGTGGGTCTCGAACATTGTCCCAGTGTTGAAAAAAATGGTAGACTTAGAGTATGCATTGATTTCAGAGATCTAAACAAGGCCACCCCTAAGGACGAATACCCAATGCTGATAGCCGATTTGCTTGTCAATGCTGCTTCGGGCCACAAAATTATCAATTTCATGGACGGTAATGCAGGGTATAATCAAATATTTATGGCCGACGAAGACACCCACAAGACCGTTTTTCGGTGTCCTAGCGCAATCGGCTTGTACCAATGGGTGGTAGTGACGTTCGGCCTGAAGAATGCTGGGGCAACATATCAACGGGCCATGAACTACATTTTTCACGACATGATTGGCTCATTAGTAGAGATATACATTGACGACGTGGTTGTCAAGTCCAGGGAGATAAAGGGCTACATAGCCAATCTGAGACAAGTGTTAGAGCGGACGAGGAAGTACGGCCTGAAGATGAACCCGCTTAAGTGCGCATTCAGCGTATCGGCTGGGCAGTTCCTGGGATTTCTTGTTCATGAAAGAGGAATTGAGGTTACACCAAGAAGCATAAATGCTATCAAGACAATTGAACTTCCGAAGGACTAGAGACAACTCCTGTCATTGATCGGCAAAATAAATTTCATCAGGCGGTTCATAGCCAATCTCTCAGAAAAGATGGAGTCGTTCACACCATTGCTTCGTCTGAAAGCCGATCAAGCATTCACATGGGGGAAGAGCAGCAAAAGGCTTTAGACAACATAAAAGATTATTTGAGTTCCCTCCGCTTTAATGCCTCCACAAAAAGGAATACCGTTTAAGCCGTACATCACCGATGACAAGTCAATCGGCTCTGTTTTAATCCAAGAGGTTGAGGGCAAAGAGAAAAGCAATCTTCTATCTCAGCCGACGGTTACTAGATGCAGAGACGAGATATTCGCCTGTGGAGAAGTTATGCCTATGCCTCTATTTTTCCTATACAAAGTTAAGGCATTATCTGCTATCCAACGAGTGCACAATAATCTCCAAAGCCGATGTAGTTAAGTACATGCTATCGGCTTCAGTGCTTAAAGGAAGGATTGGGAAGTGGATTTTCGCGCTAACAGAGTTTGATTTGAGGTATCAGGCACCAAGGGCAATCAAAGGACAAGCCATAGCCGATCTCATTGTGGAACACAGGAGTGATTCGATCGGATCAGTGGAAATTATGCCTTGGACTTTAACGTTTGATGGCTCGGTTTGCACCAACAGCTGCGGCATCGGCTTGGTCATTATTTCACCCAGGGGGGCAAGCTTCGAGTTTGCTTTTGCTATAAACCCCCACGCTACAAACAACCAAGTCGAATACGAAGCCGTCCTTAAAGGATTACATCTACTCAAGGAAGTTGAAGCCGACACCATCGAAATAATGGGAGATTCATTATTGGTCATCAGCCAATTATCAGGAGAATACGAATGCAAAAACGATGCGTGATGGTCTATTATCAGCAATGCCGGGAATTAATGGACGGTTTTCGGCTAGTTACTTTGAAACACATCCCAAGAGAACAGAACACAGAGGCCAATGATCTAGCTCAGAGGGCATCAGGCTATCGGCCGATGCTGAAAGAAATTGACATAGAGGTTGCCGCCATTACAGCCGACGATTGGAGGTTTGAAGTCTACATCTACCTCAAAAACCCCTCTCAATCGGCTACAAGGAAGCTACGATACAAGGCATTAAGATATGTTTTGCTCGATGAAGATCTGTACTATCGGACGATTGTGGTGTGCTGCTCAAGTGTTAGGGAGCCGATCAGGCCAAAGTGGCCATCAGAGAAGTGCATGAAGGGACCTGTGGAACACATCAATCGGCCCACAAAATGAAGTGGCTGCTTCGCCGAGCAGGGTATTTCTGGCCGATGATGCTGGAGGATTGTTTCAAGTATTACAAGGGCTGCCAGGATTGTCAGAAATTTGGCACCATACAACGAGCGCCAGCGTCAGGTATGAACCCAATTATTAAGCCTTGGTCATTCAAAGGATGGGGCATCGATATGATCGGCCAGATCAATCCACCCTCGAACAAAGGGCACAAATTTATTCTGGTGACAACAGATTATTTCACAAAATGGGTGGAGGCAGTTCCTCTGAAGAAAGTGGATTCTAAGGACGCAATCGAGTTTGTCAAAGAGCATATTATCTACCGATTTGGCGTCCCACAAACGATAACAACAGACCAGGGATTTATCTTCGTATCAGATGAGTTTGTTCAGTTTGTCGACGGCATGGGGATCAAGCTACTCAATTCTTCACCGTACTACGCACAGGCCAACGGGCAAGCCGAAGCTTCAAATAAAAGTCTGATTAGATTGATTAAAAGAAAGATCTCTGAGTACCCCAGACAATGGCACAGCCGATTAGCCGAATCACTATGGGCGTATCGGATGGCGTGCCACGGATCAATCCAAGTCCCTCCGTCTGGTCTACGAACATGAAGCGGTGCTACCATGGGAAAGCGTCGTCGGCTCAAGGCGCATTCAGCTACAGGATCAACTCACAGCCGACGATTATTATCACTTGATGGTGGACGAATCAGAAGATTTAGTTATATCCAGGATGAGGGCTTTGGAAAAGGTTACAAGGGATAAAGAACGAGTTGCTAGACATTATAATAAAAAAGTGGTGCCTAAATCTTTTGAGGAAGGCGAACTCGTTTGGAAATTGATACTGCCGATTGGATCTAGAGATAACAAATTCAGCAAGTGGTCACCAAATTGGGAAGGGCCTTTCAAAATCCACAAATGCGTCTCTAAAGGAGCTTACATGCTAGAAGGGCTGGACAGAGAAGTATTTGGAAGGGCTCTTAATGGAAAATACCTGAAGAAATATTACCCAAGCATATGGATCAACTCGTGATTCGGCTCTGGTTGCTTAGCCGATTTACGATAGCCGATGTCCTGCTTCAATAAGGCATCGCCATTAGGCATTTTTGTGCAACATTTTTTCCCTAAGTCTCCCACGATCGGCTAATGATTGGCCGATAGCGATGGTAATGATGCGCGAACGGCTCGAATTCACAATTTTGTCGACACCAAAGCTATCAACAAAACTTGGGGGCATATACATACACGAGCCGATTGCAAAATTGGGCGTCATGAAGGCGTCAGGAAATTTTAAACTTCTTAAGCTTCGTAATCGACAGTCAAAATAAAAGCAAAATAAAAGCGTTGGAAGTGATTTGGATCGACGGTCGTGATTCAAGTGTTAATGTCTCGGAATCGGCGAACGTGACGCGACACGGACGGCTTGGGCCGAGTTCAGCATAAGCAATGCAAGATACTATGTGCGGCCGAAGCCGATCTCATCCATGAGCACAGCTGCAAAAGATTGATAAACTATATCACACAAAAACTAGAGCCGATTACAAAAGTATGAGCAGTTGATCAGAGTCCAAGCCCATTACAAAAGTTTGACAAATATATTACAGGAGGTAGTAGCCGATTTCAGAATGTTAATATATTACAAGCTCATTGTTTCAAGAAATCGGCTATGGCCGACAATGCCGTCTGCCTGATCTGGTCTATCTCCTCAATGGCCCTGACGTCGTCGGCTTCAAACCCAGCCACCGGCCGGATGCCCTTCACCAGGTCCCGTAGATGGGCCACAGCCGCCTTGATACTTCAGCGTTAAGCTTCGATTTCGGCTAGCAGGCTGGCCATGTACTCCTTGTGGACATCGATCTCGTTCGTAACTTGAACGAGATCGGCCATCAACTGATTTTGGTGTGAGAGGAGTTGCTCAAGCTTGGCCACCGGATCAATCTTCAGGCGGTCAAAGGCGGCTTTCTGGCTCTCAATGGCATCCTTGGTCGACTGGAGGGTGGCCGACCACGCTTGGTTCCCGCTTGTATTTGAGTTGGTGGGCTTCTAAGAAGGTGGCCAGCATGATGGCATCGGCTAGAGCTTCCGACAGCTGGCCTTGGATTTCCTTGAAGCGCGCGCGAATTGAACCGCCGTCGACCACCAATAAAGATCGAGTGAGGCCTCCACTGATTGTCGATGTCAGCCAGGTGGTGGCCCTCGTGTCCTCGACCGGCTTCACCAACGCCTCCTCGCCGATCTCGTCGGACTCCCCGAACTCCGACAAGTCAAAGTTGAGGAGGTCGGCTATGTTCTGCAAAGAGAAGAATGGTTAGAGAATGCTGAGTTGGCAGAGCCGATTACAAAGTTCAGTCGGCTTACCGTGGGCATCGGGCCGGAGCGACCGGCTCGACCGGCTCGCCGCCCGTAGTCGCCGGCCTTGTCATCGGCGCGCTGCTGCGCGCCCGCGGCAGCAAAACGTGCTCGCCGGACGCCTGGGGCAGCCACTGAGATCGTGGGGAGCAAAAGAAAGGGTTAGTGGTCAAGTCGGCTGAGTTTTATAAGGCAAGTCACAAGATGATTACCGATGGCGCATGGCATGGAGTGCGGCCGGCCAATTTCTTGACCTGAGAAGGATGGTTCGGTCATATGCAAGTAATATTATCATAAGACTGGATTTGATGAGATGAAGGCTTACAAGCCGATTTTTCGTGGGGGGACTTCGAACCGACGGGCGTCGGCTGGAGAATTGACGGATTCATGGCTGGAGCTCTCAGTGTCACCCGCCGCTCCAATGGCCGTCGGTGTCTCCTCGCTGGCGACGGCGTCAAGGAACTGCGCGACGGCCGGATCAAAGGGGGAGGCCGCCACTGCGCCTGCCGTATCTTCTCCTTCGCCTTTTGGGGCAGGCGCGCCGATGGCTATACAAGGGGCGCGACCCTTTTCTTGTGAGCGATCGGCTCACGCACCTGCCTGCACAGCAAAGACGCCAGCTTCGACGCACCCCAGCCAATCGCCGACGGAGCAAGGCCACCCCCATCCAGGACGCCAAGGCGATATTCAATGGGGCGCCCGGAGTTGCTCACCGTCGGCCACTCCGTCTCCGTCTCCTGCAAGTCAGAAGGCAAATATTAATCAGCTATACCAGCCGATGATAAAAAAAGAGAAAATCATTTGGAATTTTAAGCTTACCGAAGGGATTTCTTCGGGTAGGAGTAGATCGACGTAATGAGATGACCGCTGGTGGAAGATGTGTCGTTTGATTTCGGCTCACCATTGGTCGTAGGCCGTGCTTTTCCTAAGCACCAGGGTCATCTCGCCGATGCTACCGAGGGGAGGGCCGGCTATATTCAGCAGCCGATGCATTATCAGGTCTTGGTTCACCACTCCCCTCGTTTCAATCTTATCGGCATAATAGAAGCCGATGGGCAGTTGCCCAAGACCGAGCTGTCTCGCCACCGACACTGGGTAATAAAACTCGTAGCTTTTGGCCACTGATCGGCCCTGGTGGATCTCAATCGGCAAGATGTAGGGGCACAGAGCGGCGACGAACAGCTCCCTACACCTCGGTTTGTCGGCTGAGTTGATGTCCTCCCAATTAAAGTCAGCCGGCAACTCGAATAGTCCCCGATCCCCGTAAAAGTACCAGCGCGGTTCTCGTGGAGACAGCCCGTCGTAGAGGGCAATGAACCATTCGGCCACGGGTCGGCCGATTGCCTTGAGCCCGCATGAGCGGCCGCCGCTTCTCCGTAGCTCATGCATCTCGGTGGTGGTGATCTCGTTGCCGTCTTCGTCTTCGATCGGCGCCAGCCTTGGGAATACGGCTTCTGTCAGAGGAAGCCGACCAGCTATATTTTGGGTCGCCAACACCAGCCAGATCTGTAAGAACCACCCAGGGCCGTCGGTGTTGATTGGGGCGTTGGCGGCTATCTTTGCGGTGGCCTGTTGCAACATCTGATACAAGTAGCCGAGGAGGTATTTCCCCAGCGCAAGCTTGCCCCCGTCGGCCAAAATTTTGGCTACGACCTGCCAGTTGGCGGTCGGCCCGCAGCTCGATCCACAGAATAAAAATTTTTCAAGGCACATCATCAGAAATGAGGCGCGCTCCCAGTGGCCGACTGATCTGTCTTTCATGTTCTGAGCGATGAAGCCGCTCCACCCGCCGATGGCCTTGGTCTTGAACCGATGCTGCCCCTTTCGGCCAGGTTGCTGGGGTTAGCCGACGCCGGATGTCCAGCCCGTTGTCATGTACACGTCGGCCGCCAGTGATGGTCATCGGCCCTTGCCAAGATGAAGGCGTTGAAGCTGTCATTCCAGAAATATGTCGCTGCCGACAGAAGCGGCTTGTCCTTCTCCATGCTGGCAACGGACAGAGCCAAACACTGGGCGATCCTAGTTTCCTCCCAATGAGTGTACTTGGCCGATCGCACCCTCTTGTACCATTCGATCCACGCTGCGTCGGTGGTCGGCCATGATTTGAAAGTCCTGCTCCAAAGGGGCTAGGGACGGTTTGTTGGTGTTGAAGGGAACCCCGATGGTCTCGGCCATGATGACATCGGCTGGATCGGTGTTGCCGATGGGGCCGAGAAAGTATCACCTTTCTTGGGTCAAATTGGGAATGACCACTTGATGCGATAGATGCTACAGCTTGAAAGAGGAAAAACGCTAATCAAGAATGGATAAATGCTACGCTTGGATGCGTAAAAGTACTAATCGAGAATGGCTAAAAGCAAGATGAATGCAACAAGGCCGGAAGCATGGCGGAAAACTAAATCAAGAAAAGAAGTCTGGATCGATGAGCGTACCTCAAGGAACTCGATAATGGCGGCGGCCGGTGCGGCGGCGAAAGCCGGTGTGGCAGCCAAAAGAGCTGGGAAACAGCGGCGGCGCGCAGGACGGATGCCTGACGCGGCGGCGGAGGAAGCCACCGAGTTGTTCCAGGGCGAGATGAAGTCCGGCTTCACGAAGGGCGCCCGAGATTTGACGCTGACAGCCTGGGTAGAACCGCCTGAGAGGAGAGAGGAGAGGCTTGGTTGCGAAGTGTTAGTGGGTTTTGAAAGCATAATCGTTTCGGTTGAAGTGAAGGGCTATTTAAAGGGCACTCAGGGCAGCCGAAGCGGTTTAGGTCAAGAAAAGAGCTGGAATTTGAAGAGGCAAGCAAATCCGTAACACTTCGTATCACGGACTTGGGGCACATGTGTTAACGCGAAAATTTGGTAATTGAATCCTTAAGTCCTAGCAAGGATGAAGCAGAATCGGATCAGCTGGTTTGACGGAGAAACAGAGGCCGCATCGGCTGAGAAGCGATCAGCTGTGAGGCCAATCGGCTAAAGTTGGATCGGACAAGGGCAGTCGATAGCCGATTCTAAGATCGGAGAGGATAAAGCCGTTTCTGGCGCGGCAGTTTGAAGATAAATAGAAGATTCAGTTATTAGATTGCGCGTTAAACAATATTGCCATCCATGGATAGAGTCCTGTAACGGCAATTATATCTGTAATTTAGGAGTTTGTTTAAATTGTTCATTGTAATGCGGCATGGGTCCTCCCGGGGATAGCGTCATGTTTTAAATAGTAGTTTAGATAGAGTCTAGGGTTTTGTACATGGAAAATTTTATCTTGGGTATAAATAGGAGCCGAGACCCCGTAATAAAATTAAACACAATCAATCAAACCTTCGGCGCATCGTCAACCTTTTCTTCGACGAGCAATTTGTTTTGGCTACGGGCCGCATCGCTTCGATCCCCAAATCTAGGTAAATGCTTGTCATTAGTGGTATGATTTGTTGTTTCTAGTGCTTCCATCGTAATGACACATTAGATTCAGGAGTTTATACTGCATTATTTATCATATAGCGCATATAAATTAGATCAATGTTTAGATCTATCTCGCCATTGGCCGCCATCGAGAACTCGCAACCAATAAGGCTAGATCTAAAGGCTGACTGTTTATATGCGGTATCACTGCCTCGAGAAATATAAATCGGCTATGCCGATTAGGTTGTTCTTTTATACTTAATGTTGCATCAACGTTGAACTATTAAGTCATTTTTAGAAATTCCAATGATTCGTTCGACTAGATTTATATTTTTTAGAGATTCCCTGGGGTTTCAGCCGGCCTTATAGTCTTAATATGTTTCTTTTAATATATTTATTATTAGAATTATGTTAGGACCGCCTCTTATATTAAGATTCCATTCTTGTCGGACGTCATTAGCCGAAATGGCTCGCCATCAACACCGGCCGATTTCCAGCCATGCACATCTAGTTCAAGAATGATATCTTTTCATAAGATTCGTTGGAGTACTAGCCGATTCAATTTTAGCTTTCCAAGATCGATTAGGTTATCAATACATATATCTATTATCTTACCGTATTTGGGTGAAGCGGCCGATGTGTCTCGGTATAGCCGATCCATTCCGTCGCTTGGCTTAAATATATTTTAGGATAGCATATATATGCTCATGGATTCCCTCGCCGATCCAGTGGTGATCTAACCTAACACTTAACACATATTTGCTTGTTTTTCTTGTTGGTTAACAGACAAACCACCGACACGCTTCCGCACAAGACGGGCAGCCATAAGTACTCAAGATCGGAGTCAAGCAGATCTCCTGCCAGCCGCGTGCGTGAGAGAAATTTTTCATCAACACCGGGCTAATTTGCACTTAAGAAAGCAATGGGCACCATCCTCATCAAAACATCTACAGACCGGGCAGCCAGTGTCTAGATCAATCTTGTGCCTCTTTATGTTCATCTTTAGTGGAAGGCTGTTATGGGCAAGTGTTGACGAGAAATTTCTCTCACGCGCCGGCCCGGGAGATCTCGCTTGACTCCAAGCAAGTGTGTCCTTCTTGGTTGCTCGTGGCTGCAGTGTGGCGTGCGCTGGTTTGATCTCGTTAACCAACAAGAAAAACAAGGAAAATGCATTAAGTGTTAAGTTAGATCCCCACTGGATCGGCTGAGGGAATCCATGAGCATATATTTGCTATCCTAAAATATATTTAAGTCAAGCGACTGGAATGGATTAGCTATACCAAGACAGCATCAGCCGTTTAACCCAAATACAGTAAGGATAATAAATATATGTATTGATAACCTAGCCGATATTAGAAAGCTAACAATGAATCAGCTTATGAAAAGATATCTTTCTTGAACCAGATGTGCATAGCCTAGGAAATCGGCCGTCGGCTGTTGATGGCAGGCCGATTTTGGCTGACGACGTTCGACAAGAATGGGATCTTAATATAAGAGGCGGTCCTAACACAAATCTAGTAATAAATATATTAAAAGAAACATATCAGGGTGGGTAAGGCCGGCTAAAACCCCGGCACTATCTCTAAACAATATAAATCTAGCCGAAAATATCATTGGAAGTTCTAAAAACGACTTAATAGTTCAAGTTGATGCAGCATTAAGTATAAAAAGAGCAACCCGATCTGTTGTAGCTGATTTATATCTCTCGAGACGGTGGATACTGCATATAAACCAGCCAACCCTTAGATCTAGCCTTATTGGCTGCAGGTTCTTGATAGAACTGACCAATAGCAGGATAGATCTAAACATTGATCTAATTTATATGCGCTATATGATAAATAGCACGGTACAAACCCCTGAATCTAATGTGTCATTACGATGGAAGCACTAGAAACAGCAGATCATGCCACTCATGACAAGCATTTACCTGGATTCTGGGATCGAAACGATGCAGCCCGTAGCCAAACGAATTGCTCGTCTGAAAAAAAAGGTTGGCGATGCGCCGAAGGTTTGATTGATTGTGTGTCTTTTTTTTACAGGGGGGTCTCGGGTCCTATTTATACCCAAGATAAAATTATCTGTACAAACCCTGGACTCTATCTAAACTACTATATAAAACATGACGTTATCCCGGGGAGAACCCACGTCGTATTGGCCTCACAGCCGATCGCTTCTCAGCCGATGCGGCCTCTGTTTCTCCGCCAAACCAGCCGATCCGATTCTGCTTCACCTTTGCCAGGACTTAGGGATTCAATTACCAAATTTCGGTGTTAACACATGCCCCCCAAGTTCGTGATACAAAGTGTTAAGGATCTGCTTGCCTGTTCAAATTCCCGCCCTTTTCTTTACCTAAACCGCTTCGGCTGCCCTGAGTGCCCTTTAAATAGCCCTTCGCTTCAACCAAAACGATTATGCTTTCAAAACCCACTCAAAACACTTCGCACACAAGCCTTCGCTTCCTCTCTCCTCTCCGGCGGTTCAATTGCGTCCTTCGTCAAATCTCAGTGCCCTTCGCAGATCAAGACCCATCTTCATCTCCAACGACTCCGATGGCCTCCACCGCCGCCGCGCAAGCACCTCCCGTCGCGCCGGCCACCGCCGCCGCACCCGCCTATTGCCGCCGCACCGACCATCGCGCCGCACCGGCCGCAGCCCATCGTCGAGTTCCCTGAGGTACACCCGCTGGTCCAGAACTCCTTCTCTTCGGATTTACTTCCCCAACTATGCCTCCAGCCTTGTTGCATTCATCCTGCTTTTAGTCGTTCTTGATTAGTATTTTCCCCTCTCTCAAACTGTAGCACCTAGCCATTCCTGATTAGCGTTTTTTCTCTTTCACACTATAGCACCTGTCACACCAAGTGGTAATCCCCAATTTGACCCAAGCACGAGGTACTTTCTCGGCCCCATCGGCAATACCGACCCGACCGATGTCATCATAGCCGAAACCAACAGGGTCCCCTTCAACACCAACAAGCCATCCCTAGCCCACTAGAACGGGACCTTCAAATCATGGCCAACCACGACGCAACTGGATCGAATGGTACAAAAGGGTGCGATCGGCCAAGTACACTCGTAGGAGGAAGCCGGGATAGCCTAGTGCTTGGCCCTGTCCATTGCCAGCATGGAAAAGGATGAGCCGCTTCTGTCGGCTGCAACATATTTCTGGAATGACAACTTCAACGCCTTCATCTTCCAGCAAGGGCCGATGACAGCCACACTGCCGACATGTACATGACAATCGGATCGACATCCAGGCGTCTGGCTAACCCCAAAGAACTCGAGCCGAAAGGGGCAACATCGCTTCAAAACCAAAGCCATCGGCGAGTGGAGCGGCTTCATCACTCGAACATGAAAGACGGATCAGTCGGCCACAGGGAGCACGCCGCGTTTCTGATAATGTGGCTTGAGAAATTTTTATTTTGTGGATCGAGCTGCGGGCCGACCGCCAATCGGCATGTCGTAGCCAAAATCTTGGCCGACGGGGCAAGTTTGCGCCTGGGGAAATACCTCCTTGACTACTTATATCAAATGCTGCATCAGGCCGCCGCGAAGATAGCCGCCAACGCCCCAATCAACACTGACGGCCCCTGGTGGTTCTTGCAGATCTGGTTGGTGTTGGCTACCCAGAAAATAGCCGGTCGGCTCCCTCTGAGGGAGGCTGTTTTCCCAAGGCTAGAGCCGATCGAAGACGAAGAAGGTAACCGATCACCACCACCGCATGCATGAGCTACGAGAAGCGCAGCACGCTCATGTGGGCTCAAGGCAATCGGCCGACCAGCTTAGCCGAATGGTTCATTGCCTCGTACGACGGCCGTCTCGCGAGAACCACGCCCGGTACTTGTACCGACACGGGACTGTTCGAGTTGTCGGCCAATTTTAACTGGGAAGACATCAATTCGGTCGACAACCCGAGGTGCACGGAGCTGTTCGTCGCCGCCCTGTCCCCCTAAATCTTGCCGACCGGGATCCACCAGGGCCGATCAGTGGCCAAAAGCTACAAGTTCTATTACCCGGTGTCGGCGGCGAGACAGTTCGGTCTTGGGCAACTGCCCATCGGCTTCTATTATGCCAATAAGATCGAGACGAGGGGAGTGGTGAGCCAGACTTGATAATGCATCGGCCGCTAAATATAGCCGGCCCTCCCCAAAGACGGCGAGATGACCCGGCGCTCAAGAAAAGCGTGGCCTACGACCAATGGTGGGCCAAAATCAAACGACACATCTTCCACCAGCGGTCATCTCATTACGTCAATCTGCTCCTGCCCGAAGAAATTCCTTCGGTAAGCTTCAAGTTCCAAATGATTTTCTTCTTCTTATCATCGGCTGATATAGCCGATTAACATTCGCTCTCTGGTTTGCAGGAGACGTAGACGGTGAAGGGTTACGCGGAGGCTACGCTAGCCGAAAACAAAAACTTTTAACCGCGCAAACCAGAACACTTGCAAGTAAGGGCCGATAGATCGTTACCAATTGAGTAGAGTGCAAATGGAATAGCCAATCGTGGCAATCCGATCCGGAACAGTGTAGCCGATTCCCGGAGATGACCGATTCGCCAATCGCCCGATTTGAGTCGTCCGGCCGCGCTTCACGCCTCGCTCCGATGCGCCCGACCGCACTCGATTCCACCACAACCGATCGCTCCGATTGCAGCCAATCCGAAGCCAATCAACAGTGCGCAACGTAGCAGCGCCTCTACCGGTATCCACACGTCTGGGGACAGAACGCCGAACACCCGTGTGCTAGCACGCGATGCAAGGCTAGGGTTTGGCTCGAAAGTGGGGAGGGTTTCCGTGGAGATTGATCTCGGCGACTTGCATGCATGCGATGCAATTGATATGTCGCAGCCTCTCCACCCCTCCCTCCTTTATATAGAGTTGGCCGATTGGGACTAGTGGCCGATTAGGACTCTATTTTTGAATCGGATCTCATCCGAATCTCATAGAGTTGGCCGCCCATACGTCGTAAGTCCATAGGACTCTATCCGATCGGATCCCTATCCGATCGAGCCGTATCCGAGTCCAACTCGAATATCTATTCTATCCCCTTAAGCGTGTGACCCCGTAGGTTCGTATACTCGGTTTCAGCTATAGTCTAACTTAGCCGATCGTCGGCTCGAGTCCAACTCACCGACTGTCAATAGCGGCGCCTAGCAGCACATATTGACACCATAGTATACAAGAATATAATATCGGCTCGAACCTGTAATGTGTACACAAATCCCTTTGCCTCACGATACCGCTTAAGCTATAGGCAAGATGTGTGCCATCCCTTCAATAGCTTAACCATTCACTCGAACCGTATTGGATTATCCGTCCGTTGATTGACTCCTCAATCAACTTAGCATGGCCATGCATTTCCATAATCCATTACCTCGAGGGGCCCAGAGATATCTCTCCAAAGGAGGGGCAAATTCCATCTTGATCACTCACATCCCACTCCATGTTTCATAGCAAACCCGAAAACTACCTTTATAACTACCCGCTTACGGAATAGCGTTTGGTAGTCCCAAAGTAGGCTACTACACATGTTGGAATCCATGGTGATCTCGTGGTCTAAGGACTTTGTACCAACACTACCTCGAGACCAACTAATGGCACATTAATTCCCGTAGTGTCTCATGGTGGGTCTATCCAACAATGTGTTCTCCAACACATATGTCCATGTTTATTGATTTGGTATCTCCATACCCATGATCTATGAGACATGATCATCAATCAATAAACATGCCGATCTTATAATCATATTTGTTCCAACAATATGACATATGATCGTGGATCGTTTAGAAATAGATTCATACATATCGAGTCTCATAAATAAGTCACGTACTTATTGATCAATACAAGATGTCTATTTCATGGAACTGAATAACACTTTATTCATAAATACATAAACATTGACGTGATATCCAACATCTCCATGTTGCCTCTAGGGCATATCACTAACAATCTCCCACTCGCACTAGAGTCAATCATGTAAGTATCTAATACCCAAGTCTCTTGTGTGCGCCTCATGTTTCGGCCGAGGGAGAGGTTTTGTCAACGGATCGGCTATGTTGAGATCCGTGTGTACTTTTCATATCTTGACATCACCTCTGTCCACAATCTCGCGGATGAGATGATATCGCCGAAGTATGTGTTTGGACTTCGATGTGACCTCGGCTCCTTGGCTTGCGCAATGGCTCCACTATTATCACAATAGAGAGACATTGGACCAGCGTACTAGTCATCACACCAAGCTCGAAACGAATTTCTTGATCCAAACAGCCTCCTTTGCGCTTCCGAAGGAATGTACTCGGCCTTCGTTGTAGAATCGCAACGATCCCGCTTGGAACTCTTCCACCGATCGCGCTCCGTTCGGCGTAACACGAACCCGCATTGCGATCTATAATCATCCTTGTCCTTTTGGAAGCTAGCTTCGGTGTAACCACTTACAACGAGCTCTTCTTCACCTCCATAGACTAGGAACATATCCTTAGTTCTTCTCAAGTACTTAAGGATATTCTTTACGGAGTCCAGTGACCTTCACCGGATCTCGACTAGTATCTCGCTCGTAGCACTCAAAGCGTACGAGACATCTCGGGCGTGTACAAAGCATGGCATACATGATGGATCCAATTGCCGAAGCATATGGAACCATACCCATCTTATTCCGCTCATCATGTGTCCGAGGACACCGATTCTTGCTAAGATTAATGCTATGTGACATGGGCAAGAAACCTTTCTTGGAATCATGCATGTTAACCTTTTCAACACCTTGTCAATGTATGGTACTTTGGCTTAATCCAATTAGCCTCTTGGATCTATCTCTATAGATCCGAATGCCCAATATGTATGTTGCTTCCCTAAGTCTTTCATGGAAAACTATTTTTCAATGAAGACTTGACGGATTCTAGCATAGGGATATCATTTCCAATCGCAATATGTCATCCACATATAAGATTAGAAATATAATTGCGCTCCCACTCGACCTTTTGTAAACACAGGCCTCTTCTTCATTTTTGATGAAACCAAACCCTTTGATTACTTCATCAAAACGAATATTCCAACTCCGAGATGCTTGCTTCAATCCATAAATGGATTTCGTAGCTTGCATATCTTTCAGCGATTCTGATCGACAAAACCATGAGGTTGTATCATGTATACATCCTCGCTTAGGTTTCCATTTAGGAAAGCCGTTTTGACATCCATCTCGCCATATCTCATAATCGAAATATGCAGCAATCGCTAGGATAATCCGAATATATTTAAGCATTGCGACGGGCGAGAAGGTTTCATCATAATCAACTCCTTGAATCTCGTTTAAAACCTTTCGCCACCAATCGCGCCTTATAGATGTGAACATTTCCATCCATATCGGCCTTTTCTTAAAAACCCATTTACACTCAATGGTTTTGACACCATCGTGGATCAACCAAGTTCCAAACTTGATTGTCGTACATGGATTCTATTTCGGATTTCATGGCTCCAAGCCACTTGTTGGAATTGGGTCCCACCATCGCTTTCTCATAGGTCTTAGGTTCATCGTTGTCCAACAACAATATATCACGTTGTTCCGCACTGTACTGCGTGCACGACGTGATCTTTCGTACTCCGTGGGCGGTGTATCTACAACGGTGGTGCAACACTTTGCTCCTCCCGTTGTGGTTCCGTGGTCGCGAAACGTTTTCGGTGTTTCTTGAACTTCTTCAAGATGCACCCTGCTCCCACTAACCCTTCTTGAAAGAAACTCTTTCTCCAAGAAGACACCGTGTCTGGGCGACAAACACTTTGCCTTGTTCCCGATAATAAAAGTAATATCCCTTAGTTTCCTTAGGATATCCCACAAAGAAGCACTTGTCGATTTGGGCGTGAGCTTGTCGACCGTAAACGTTTTCAATAAGCCTCACATCCCCAAATTTTGAGAAAAGACAAACTAGGGGGTTGCCCCGTCCATATCTCATATGGTGCCTTTTCAACCGACTTAGATGGAACTCTATTTAGTGTGAGCGCACTGCTTTCAAGGGCATATCCCCGTAAGGGTAACGGAAGATCACTTTGGCTCATCATCGACCGCACCATGTCCAACAAGGTGCGATTTCTCCGTTCGACACTCCATTCCATTGTGGAGTTCCCGCGGAGTCAACTGTGGAACAATTCCACAATCTTTCGATGATTACCAAACTCTTGGCTCAAGTATTCTCCTCCACGATCCGATCGTAGAAACTTGATTGTTTTCCCTAAATGATTTTGTACTTCATTCTGGAATTCTTTGAACTTTTCAAAGGATTCGGACTTATGCCTCATTAAGTAGATATAACCATATCTACTAAAGTCATCGTAAAGGTAATGAAGTACGATAACCACCTCGGCCGTTGAGCTCATTGGTCCACATACATCGCATGTACGAGTACCAATAAGTCACTTGCTCTCTCACTATGTCCCGTGAAAGGTGCCTTTGTCATCTTACCAAGTAAACAAGACTCACATGTCTCAAATGATTCAAAATCAAAAGAGTGAAGCAGTCCATCCTTATGGAGCTTCTCCATGCGTTTCTTATTTATATGGCCTAAGCGACAATGCCGATAAACGTGGGGTTTATATCATAAGACAGCTGCCTTTCTCGTATTAATGTTATAGATGGGAGATGCTTCAAGATTCAAAACGTATAATTCATTCACCAATGGAGCATGAAAATAGAACATATCTCTAAGATATATTGAACAACCATTGTTCATTGATCTAAAATCATATCCTTCCGCTTGCAAACATGAAGCGGAAATAACGTTTTGACATAGTGTTGGAACACAATAACAATTATTTCAATTCCAAAACTAATCCTGAAGGTAGATGAAGTGGTATCGTGCCGACAAAGAATCGTAGCAACGCTTGCTCCATTGCCGACGCGCAGTTCACCTCGCCCCTTCTCAATCCTCTACTTCTTCTCATTCCCTGCAACGATTTGCAAATATGAGCTACCGATCCGGTATCAAATACCCAAGAGTCGTAGGTGAAGTAGCAAGATTAATGTCTACAACATTAATACCTGAAGCGTAAGTCGTACTTTGCTTCTTTTTGAGATCCTCCATGTACTTCTTGCAGCTTCCTCTTCCAAAGGGCTCTGTCTCCTTGCAATAGAAGCAAACGACATCCGATGCCGCCGACCCTTCTTGCCCTTCTTTGCATTAGAGGCACTCGCAATCTCATCGGGAGTTAACTTCCTCTTGGTGCAAAGTTTCTTGACAGGTGGTTTGTGTTTAGCCTTCGCATCATCATCACATGATGACCATTCTTCGGATACTCTCCTCACGTCTTTAGCATCCCATGCAATTCAGCCAAGGTTCTATCCATATTGTTCATGTGATAGTTTAATATGAATGGCTGGAAGCTCGGAGGGAGCGACCGGAGAATCACACGCAGCCAACTCTTGGCTAAGGGGAAAACCTAGTTTTTCCGACTCTCGATATAGCCAATCATGTTTATCACATGCGGACTCGACGGGATTCCCTCAACAAGCCTCGCACGCAAACAAGGACTTTGAGGTGTTAAACCTCTCGGCCCGAGCTTGGTTCTCAAACATGCCACGCAGTCCCCGAATAATAGTGTGAGCATCGCCGCTCTCATATTGCTTCGAAGCTCGGGGACAAGCTACATGAGACACTTATGTCTAGGGCATCATTAGTGTCCTTCTCGTAAGCTCTCCGTGCGCTGCGAAGTGGCATTATTAGGCAAATCCTCCGGATAAGGTACTTCAAGAACGTACTCCTTACGCTCTTGCTTGAGAACAATTCTCAAGTTGCGATACCAATCCATAAAGTTTGTTCCATTTAATTTTTCCTTTTCGAGAATAGATCGCAAATTAAAGGTACCGGGTGTAGTATTAGCCGCCATTTATTCTACAACGTAAAAGCAAAGTTTAGCACAATGTTTATCCTATGTCTATTGTTAAACAATTTAACATTAGACTCCCATTACGTATTTTCCACCTTCCCTCTAGGTTACGTATTGGGTCAAGATCCACATGTTAGTTAATTTTCTAGTGAGCTTTGGCATCACCGCTAGAAAATTAGTAACATCGGTAAGCAACTCCTTGCTAATCACATCTCTATGTGACTCTTGTTGTTGGTGTGGCATCTCCATGCCCCGGCCCCAACCTATGCCCCAAGACCCAAAACTGTTTTGATAGCCTTGTTAAGTAAACCAAATGTTCCCGCATGTATATGTCCGACATATACCCCTCGTGTTATGATAGAGAATGGCACTCGCTTGCGGCACCCACCATTGACGAGCATAACGGTGACGGGTGTAACATTTGGAAGGGCATCATTACTACTTAATTTTGCGAGGGATGCTATCCTATCAAACAAACATATCACATAAATGAAAGCAGGTAGAATAGCATGAAATAGTATGGCCCCCTTCACATGGTGATCTCCATCTCCATGCCTGTAGAGGATCTCCATCTTCATCACCGTTCTTCCGAGTGCCGAATGCTTGATATCTTCAAACTAAGCTACTACTATAGAAGCTCTAATTGAAGATTACATCGACTCGTAGGTCGTGAAAGAATATTACAAGCATTGCACGTAAGAAAGAATATTACAGGATTGCACATATGAAAGAATATTACATGCATCACATGCATCTCATACATACAATAGGGCCATACCATCTCAAAGCATTCTCTCGCAAAAACAAGTTAGGCGTAGAAACGTTTTCTACTTATCGCAGCTACGGCATCGAGACAACCTATATGGGGACGCACACGGCGGTAATCACATTATACCGTTCCGATACACATTATACCGTTCCGATACACTATCAAGGAACGCTATCTCGAAGCCGACTCAAACCGAGTTCTATGGGTATTGCTTCGACGTAATCACATTACGCCTGTTCCGATACACTATCAAGGAACGCAATTACCATTAACTCTCCTCAACGTATCCCGTAAACCGATTGATCTAATCAACCCGTGCGCAAAACTTGTTCCGAGATCCAATCTAAAACCCGAACTAAGCAAGATTAGCTCGATACCACCGAAGGGTTACGCGGAGGCTACGCTAGCCGAAAACAAAAACTTTTAACCACGTAAACCAGAACACCCGCAAGTAAGGGCCGATAGATCGTTACCGATTGAGTAGAGTGCAATGGAATAGCCAATC
>JAIFGZ020000223.1:2815000-2837500 GCA_019925245.2 Oryza australiensis | reverse complement strand
CCCTAAACCCTAAACCCTAAACCCTAAACCCTAAACCCTAAACCCTAAACCCTAAACCCTAAACCCTAAACCCTAAACCCTAAACCCTAAACCCTAAACCCTAAACCCTAAACCCTAAACCCTAAACCCTAAACCCTAAACCCTAAACCCTAAACCCTAAACCCTAAACCCTAAACCCTAAACCCTAAACCCTAAACCCTAAACCCTAAACCCTAAACCCTAAACCCTAAACCCTAAACCCTAAACCCTAAACCCTAAACCCTAAACCCTAAACCCTAAACCCTAAACCCTAAACCCTAAACCCTAAACCCTAAACCCTAAACCCTAAACCCTAAACCCTAAACCCTAAACCCTAAACCCTAAACCCTAAACCCTAAACCCTAAACCCTAAACCCTAAACCCTAAACCCTAAACCCTAAACCCTAAACCCTAAACCCTAAACCCTAAACCCTAAACCCTAAACCCTAAACCCTAAACCCTAAACCCTAAACCCTAAACCCTAAACCCTAAACCCTAAACCCTAAACCCTAAACCCTAAACCCTAAACCCTAAACCCTAAACCCTAAACCCTAAACCCTAAACCCTAAACCCTAAACCCTAAACCCTAAACCCTAAACCCTAAACCCTAAACCCTAAACCCTAAACCCTAAACCCTAAACCCTAAACCCTAAACCCTAAACCCTAAACCCTAAACCCTAAACCCTAAACCCTAAACCCTAAACCCTAAACCCTAAACCCTAAACCCTAAACCCTAAACCCTAAACCCTAAACCCTAAACCCTAAACCCTAAACCCTAAACCCTAAACCCTAAACCCTAAACCCTAAACCCTAAACCCTAAACCCTAAACCCTAAACCCTAAACCCTAAACCCTAAACCCTAAACCCTAAACCCTAAACCCTAAACCCTAAACCCTAAACCCTAAACCCTAAACCCTAAACCCTAAACCCTAAACCCTAAACCCTAAACCCTAAACCCTAAACCCTAAACCCTAAACCCTAAACCCTAAACCCTAAACCCTAAACCCTAAACCCTAAACCCTAAACCCTAAACCCTAAACCCTAAACCCTAAACCCTAAACCCTAAACCCTAAACCCTAAACCCTAAACCCTAAACCCTAAACCCTAAACCCTAAACCCTAAACCCTAAACCCTAAACCCTAAACCCTAAACCCTAAACCCTAAACCCTAAACCCTAAACCCTAAACCCTAAACCCTAAACCCTAAACCCTAAACCCTAAACCCTAAACCCTAAACCCTAAACCCTAAACCCTAAACCCTAAACCCTAAACCCTAAACCCTAAACCCTAAACCCTAAACCCTAAACCCTAAACCCTAAACCCTAAACCCTAAACCCTAAACCCTAAACCCTAAACCCTAAACCCTAAACCCTAAACCCTAAACCCTAAACCCTAAACCCTAAACCCTAAACCCTAAACCCTAAACCCTAAACCCTAAACCCTAAACCCTAAACCCTAAACCCTAAACCCTAAACCCTAAACCCTAAACCCTAAACCCTAAACCCTAAACCCTAAACCCTAAACCCTAAACCCTAAACCCTAAACCCTAAACCCTAAACCCTAAACCCTAAACCCTAAACCCTAAACCCTAAACCCTAAACCCTAAACCCTAAACCCTAAACCCTAAACCCTAAACCCTAAACCCTAAACCCTAAACCCTAAACCCTAAACCCTAAACCCTAAACCCTAAACCCTAAACCCTAAACCCTAAACCCTAAACCCTAAACCCTAAACCCTAAACCCTAAACCCTAAACCCTAAACCCTAAACCCTAAACCCTAAACCCTAAACCCTAAACCCTAAACCCTAAACCCTAAACCCTAAACCCTAAACCCTAAACCCTAAACCCTAAACCCTAAACCCTAAACCCTAAACCCTAAACCCTAAACCCTAAACCCTAAACCCTAAACCCTAAACCCTAAACCCTAAACCCTAAACCCTAAACCCTAAACCCTAAACCCTAAACCCTAAACCCTAAACCCTAAACCCTAAACCCTAAACCCTAAACCCTAAACCCTAAACCCTAAACCCTAAACCCTAAACCCTAAACCCTAAACCCTAAACCCTAAACCCTAAACCCTAAACCCTAAACCCTAAACCCTAAACCCTAAACCCTAAACCCTAAACCCTAAACCCTAAACCCTAAACCCTAAACCCTAAACCCTAAACCCTAAACCCTAAACCCTAAACCCTAAACCCTAAACCCTAAACCCTAAACCCTAAACCCTAAACCCTAAACCCTAAACCCTAAACCCTAAACCCTAAACCCTAAACCCTAAACCCTAAACCCTAAACCCTAAACCCTAAACCCTAAACCCTAAACCCTAAACCCTAAACCCTAAACCCTAAACCCTAAACCCTAAACCCTAAACCCTAAACCCTAAACCCTAAACCCTAAACCCTAAACCCTAAACCCTAAACCCTAAACCCTAAACCCTAAACCCTAAACCCTAAACCCTAAACCCTAAACCCTAAACCCTAAACCCTAAACCCTAAACCCTAAACCCTAAACCCTAAACCCTAAACCCTAAACCCTAAACCCTAAACCCTAAACCCTAAACCCTAAACCCTAAACCCTAAACCCTAAACCCTAAACCCTAAACCCTAAACCCTAAACCCTAAACCCTAAACCCTAAACCCTAAACCCTAAACCCTAAACCCTAAACCCTAAACCCTAAACCCTAAACCCTAAACCCTAAACCCTAAACCCTAAACCCTAAACCCTAAACCCTAAACCCTAAACCCTAAACCCTAAACCCTAAACCCTAAACCCTAAACCCTAAACCCTAAACCCTAAACCCTAAACCCTAAACCCTAAACCCTAAACCCTAAACCCTAAACCCTAAACCCTAAACCCTAAACCCTAAACCCTAAACCCTAAACCCTAAACCCTAAACCCTAAACCCTAAACCCTAAACCCTAAACCCTAAACCCTAAACCCTAAACCCTAAACCCTAAACCCTAAACCCTAAACCCTAAACCCTAAACCCTAAACCCTAAACCCTAAACCCTAAACCCTAAACCCTAAACCCTAAACCCTAAACCCTAAACCCTAAACCCTAAACCCTAAACCCTAAACCCTAAACCCTAAACCCTAAACCCTAAACCCTAAACCCTAAACCCTAAACCCTAAACCCTAAACCCTAAACCCTAAACCCTAAACCCTAAACCCTAAACCCTAAACCCTAAACCCTAAACCCTAAACCCTAAACCCTAAACCCTAAACCCTAAACCCTAAACCCTAAACCCTAAACCCTAAACCCTAAACCCTAAACCCTAAACCCTAAACCCTAAACCCTAAACCCTAAACCCTAAACCCTAAACCCTAAACCCTAAACCCTAAACCCTAAACCCTAAACCCTAAACCCTAAACCCTAAACCCTAAACCCTAAACCCTAAACCCTAAACCCTAAACCCTAAACCCTAAACCCTAAACCCTAAACCCTAAACCCTAAACCCTAAACCCTAAACCCTAAACCCTAAACCCTAAACCCTAAACCCTAAACCCTAAACCCTAAACCCTAAACCCTAAACCCTAAACCCTAAACCCTAAACCCTAAACCCTAAACCCTAAACCCTAAACCCTAAACCCTAAACCCTAAACCCTAAACCCTAAACCCTAAACCCTAAACCCTAAACCCTAAACCCTAAACCCTAAACCCTAAACCCTAAACCCTAAACCCTAAACCCTAAACCCTAAACCCTAAACCCTAAACCCTAAACCCTAAACCCTAAACCCTAAACCCTAAACCCTAAACCCTAAACCCTAAACCCTAAACCCTAAACCCTAAACCCTAAACCCTAAACCCTAAACCCTAAACCCTAAACCCTAAACCCTAAACCCTAAACCCTAAACCCTAAACCCTAAACCCTAAACCCTAAACCCTAAACCCTAAACCCTAAACCCTAAACCCTAAACCCTAAACCCTAAACCCTAAACCCTAAACCCTAAACCCTAAACCCTAAACCCTAAACCCTAAACCCTAAACCCTAAACCCTAAACCCTAAACCCTAAACCCTAAACCCTAAACCCTAAACCCTAAACCCTAAACCCTAAACCCTAAACCCTAAACCCTAAACCCTAAACCCTAAACCCTAAACCCTAAACCCTAAACCCTAAACCCTAAACCCTAAACCCTAAACCCTAAACCCTAAACCCTAAACCCTAAACCCTAAACCCTAAACCCTAAACCCTAAACCCTAAACCCTAAACCCTAAACCCTAAACCCTAAACCCTAAACCCTAAACCCTAAACCCTAAACCCTAAACCCTAAACCCTAAACCCTAAACCCTAAACCCTAAACCCTAAACCCTAAACCCTAAACCCTAAACCCTAAACCCTAAACCCTAAACCCTAAACCCTAAACCCTAAACCCTAAACCCTAAACCCTAAACCCTAAACCCTAAACCCTAAACCCTAAACCCTAAACCCTAAACCCTAAACCCTAAACCCTAAACCCTAAACCCTAAACCCTAAACCCTAAACCCTAAACCCTAAACCCTAAACCCTAAACCCTAAACCCTAAACCCTAAACCCTAAACCCTAAACCCTAAACCCTAAACCCTAAACCCTAAACCCTAAACCCTAAACCCTAAACCCTAAACCCTAAACCCTAAACCCTAAACCCTAAACCCTAAACCCTAAACCCTAAACCCTAAACCCTAAACCCTAAACCCTAAACCCTAAACCCTAAACCCTAAACCCTAAACCCTAAACCCTAAACCCTAAACCCTAAACCCTAAACCCTAAACCCTAAACCCTAAACCCTAAACCCTAAACCCTAAACCCTAAACCCTAAACCCTAAACCCTAAACCCTAAACCCTAAACCCTAAACCCTAAACCCTAAACCCTAAACCCTAAACCCTAAACCCTAAACCCTAAACCCTAAACCCTAAAAAACCCTAAACCCTAAACCCTAAACCCTAAACCCTAAACCCTAAACCCTAAACCCTAAACCCTAAACCCTAAACCCTAAACCCTAAACCCTAAACCCTAAACCCTAAACCCTAAACCCTAAACCCTAAACCCTAAACCCTAAACCCTAAACCCTAAACCCTAAACCCTAAACCCTAAACCCTAAACCCTAAACCCTAAACCCTAAACCCTAAACCCTAAACCCTAAACCCTAAACCCTAAACCCTAAACCCTAAACCCTAAACCCTAAACCCTAAACCCTAAACCCTAAACCCTAAACCCTAAACCCTAAACCCTAAACCCTAAACCCTAAACCCTAAACCCTAAACCCTAAACCCTAAACCCTAAACCCTAAACCCTAAACCCTAAACCCTAAACCCTAAACCCTAAACCCTAAACCCTAAACCCTAAACCCTAAACCCTAAACCCTAAACCCTAAACCCTAAACCCTAAACCCTAAACCCTAAACCCTAAACCCTAAACCCTAAACCCTAAACCCTAAACCCTAAACCCTAAACCCTAAACCCTAAACCCTAAACCCTAAACCCTAAACCCTAAACCCTAAACCCTAAACCCTAAACCCTAAACCCTAAACCCTAAACCCTAAACCCTAAACCCTAAACCCTAAACCCTAAACCCTAAACCCTAAACCCTAAACCCTAAACCCTAAACCCTAAACCCTAAACCCTAAACCCTAAACCCTAAACCCTAAACCCTAAACCCTAAACCCTAAACCCTAAACCCTAAACCCTAAACCCTAAACCCTAAACCCTAAACCCTAAACCCTAAACCCTAAACCCTAAACCCTAAACCCTAAACCCTAAACCCTAAACCCTAAACCCTAAACCCTAAACCCTAAACCCTAAACCCTAAACCCTAAACCCTAAACCCTAAACCCTAAACCCTAAACCCTAAACCCTAAACCCTAAACCCTAAACCCTAAACCCTAAACCCTAAACCCTAAACCCTAAACCCTAAACCCTAAACCCTAAACCCTAAACCCTAAACCCTAAACCCTAAACCCTAAACCCTAAACCCTAAACCCTAAACCCTAAACCCTAAACCCTAAACCCTAAACCCTAAACCCTAAACCCTAAACCCTAAACCCTAAACCCTAAACCCTAAACCCTAAACCCTAAACCCTAAACCCTAAACCCTAAACCCTAAACCCTAAACCCTAAACCCTAAACCCTAAACCCTAAACCCTAAACCCTAAACCCTAAACCCTAAACCCTAAACCCTAAACCCTAAACCCTAAACCCTAAACCCTAAACCCTAAACCCTAAACCCTAAACCCTAAACCCTAAACCCTAAACCCTAAACCCTAAACCCTAAACCCTAAACCCTAAACCCTAAACCCTAAACCCTAAACCCTAAACCCTAAACCCTAAACCCTAAACCCTAAACCCTAAACCCTAAACCCTAAACCCTAAACCCTAAACCCTAAACCCTAAACCCTAAACCCTAAACCCTAAACCCTAAACCCTAAACCCTAAACCCTAAACCCTAAACCCTAAACCCTAAACCCTAAACCCTAAACCCTAAACCCTAAACCCTAAACCCTAAACCCTAAACCCTAAACCCTAAACCCTAAACCCTAAACCCTAAACCCTAAACCCTAAACCCTAAACCCTAAACCCTAAACCCTAAACCCTAAACCCTAAACCCTAAACCCTAAACCCTAAACCCTAAACCCTAAACCCTAAACCCTAAACCCTAAACCCTAAACCCTAAACCCTAAACCCTAAACCCTAAACCCTAAACCCTAAACCCTAAACCCTAAACCCTAAACCCTAAACCCTAAACCCTAAACCCTAAACCCTAAACCCTAAACCCTAAACCCTAAACCCTAAACCCTAAACCCTAAACCCTAAACCCTAAACCCTAAACCCTAAACCCTAAACCCTAAACCCTAAACCCTAAACCCTAAACCCTAAACCCTAAACCCTAAACCCTAAACCCTAAACCCTAAACCCTAAACCCTAAACCCTAAACCCTAAACCCTAAACCCTAAACCCTAAACCCTAAACCCTAAACCCTAAACCCTAAACCCTAAACCCTAAACCCTAAACCCTAAACCCTAAACCCTAAACCCTAAACCCTAAACCCTAAACCCTAAACCCTAAACCCTAAACCCTAAACCCTAAACCCTAAACCCTAAACCCTAAACCCTAAACCCTAAACCCTAAACCCTAAACCCTAAACCCTAAACCCTAAACCCTAAACCCTAAACCCTAAACCCTAAACCCTAAACCCTAAACCCTAAACCCTAAACCCTAAACCCTAAACCCTAAACCCTAAACCCTAAACCCTAAACCCTAAACCCTAAACCCTAAACCCTAAACCCTAAACCCTAAACCCTAAACCCTAAACCCTAAACCCTAAACCCTAAACCCTAAACCCTAAACCCTAAACCCTAAACCCTAAACCCTAAACCCTAAACCCTAAACCCTAAACCCTAAACCCTAAACCCTAAACCCTAAACCCTAAACCCTAAACCCTAAACCCTAAACCCTAAACCCTAAACCCTAAACCCTAAACCCTAAACCCTAAACCCTAAACCCTAAACCCTAAACCCTAAACCCTAAACCCTAAACCCTAAACCCTAAACCCTAAACCCTAAACCCTAAACCCTAAACCCTAAACCCTAAACCCTAAACCCTAAACCCTAAACCCTAAACCCTAAACCCTAAACCCTAAACCCTAAACCCTAAACCCTAAACCCTAAACCCTAAACCCTAAACCCTAAACCCTAAACCCTAAACCCTAAACCCTAAACCCTAAACCCTAAACCCTAAACCCTAAACCCTAAACCCTAAACCCTAAACCCTAAACCCTAAACCCTAAACCCTAAACCCTAAACCCTAAACCCTAAACCCTAAACCCTAAACCCTAAACCCTAAACCCTAAACCCTAAACCCTAAACCCTAAACCCTAAACCCTAAACCCTAAACCCTAAACCCTAAACCCTAAACCCTAAACCCTAAACCCTAAACCCTAAACCCTAAACCCTAAACCCTAAACCCTAAACCCTAAACCCTAAACCCTAAACCCTAAACCCTAAACCCTAAACCCTAAACCCTAAACCCTAAACCCTAAACCCTAAACCCTAAACCCTAAACCCTAAACCCTAAACCCTAAACCCTAAACCCTAAACCCTAAACCCTAAACCCTAAACCCTAAACCCTAAACCCTAAACCCTAAACCCTAAACCCTAAACCCTAAACCCTAAACCCTAAACCCTAAACCCTAAACCCTAAACCCTAAACCCTAAACCCTAAACCCTAAACCCTAAACCCTAAACCCTAAACCCTAAACCCTAAACCCTAAACCCTAAACCCTAAACCCTAAACCCTAAACCCTAAACCCTAAACCCTAAACCCTAAACCCTAAACCCTAAACCCTAAACCCTAAACCCTAAACCCTAAACCCTAAACCCTAAACCCTAAACCCTAAACCCTAAACCCTAAACCCTAAACCCTAAACCCTAAACCCTAAACCCTAAACCCTAAACCCTAAACCCTAAACCCTAAACCCTAAACCCTAAACCCTAAACCCTAAACCCTAAACCCTAAACCCTAAACCCTAAACCCTAAACCCTAAACCCTAAACCCTAAACCCTAAACCCTAAACCCTAAACCCTAAACCCTAAACCCTAAACCCTAAACCCTAAACCCTAAACCCTAAACCCTAAACCCTAAACCCTAAACCCTAAACCCTAAACCCTAAACCCTAAACCCTAAACCCTAAACCCTAAACCCTAAACCCTAAACCCTAAACCCTAAACCCTAAACCCTAAACCCTAAACCCTAAACCCTAAACCCTAAACCCTAAACCCTAAACCCTAAACCCTAAACCCTAAACCCTAAACCCTAAACCCTAAACCCTAAACCCTAAACCCTAAACCCTAAACCCTAAACCCTAAACCCTAAACCCTAAACCCTAAACCCTAAACCCTAAACCCTAAACCCTAAACCCTAAACCCTAAACCCTAAACCCTAAACCCTAAACCCTAAACCCTAAACCCTAAACCCTAAACCCTAAACCCTAAACCCTAAACCCTAAACCCTAAACCCTAAACCCTAAACCCTAAACCCTAAACCCTAAACCCTAAACCCTAAACCCTAAACCCTAAACCCTAAACCCTAAACCCTAAACCCTAAACCCTAAACCCTAAACCCTAAACCCTAAACCCTAAACCCTAAACCCTAAACCCTAAACCCTAAACCCTAAACCCTAAACCCTAAACCCTAAACCCTAAACCCTAAACCCTAAACCCTAAACCCTAAACCCTAAACCCTAAACCCTAAACCCTAAACCCTAAACCCTAAACCCTAAACCCTAAACCCTAAACCCTAAACCCTAAACCCTAAACCCTAAACCCTAAACCCTAAACCCTAAACCCTAAACCCTAAACCCTAAACCCTAAACCCTAAACCCTAAACCCTAAACCCTAAACCCTAAACCCTAAACCCTAAACCCTAAACCCTAAACCCTAAACCCTAAACCCTAAACCCTAAACCCTAAACCCTAAACCCTAAACCCTAAACCCTAAACCCTAAACCCTAAACCCTAAACCCTAAACCCTAAACCCTAAACCCTAAACCCTAAACCCTAAACCCTAAACCCTAAACCCTAAACCCTAAACCCTAAACCCTAAACCCTAAACCCTAAACCCTAAACCCTAAACCCTAAACCCTAAACCCTAAACCCTAAACCCTAAACCCTAAACCCTAAACCCTAAACCCTAAACCCTAAACCCTAAACCCTAAACCCTAAACCCTAAACCCTAAACCCTAAACCCTAAACCCTAAACCCTAAACCCTAAACCCTAAACCCTAAACCCTAAACCCTAAACCCTAAACCCTAAACCCTAAACCCTAAACCCTAAACCCTAAACCCTAAACCCTAAACCCTAAACCCTAAACCCTAAACCCTAAACCCTAAACCCTAAACCCTAAACCCTAAACCCTAAACCCTAAACCCTAAACCCTAAACCCTAAACCCTAAACCCTAAACCCTAAACCCTAAACCCTAAACCCTAAACCCTAAACCCTAAACCCTAAACCCTAAACCCTAAACCCTAAACCCTAAACCCTAAACCCTAAACCCTAAACCCTAAACCCTAAACCCTAAACCCTAAACCCTAAACCCTAAACCCTAAACCCTAAACCCTAAACCCTAAACCCTAAACCCTAAACCCTAAACCCTAAACCCTAAACCCTAAACCCTAAACCCTAAACCCTAAACCCTAAACCCTAAACCCTAAACCCTAAACCCTAAACCCTAAACCCTAAACCCTAAACCCTAAACCCTAAACCCTAAACCCTAAACCCTAAACCCTAAACCCTAAACCCTAAACCCTAAACCCTAAACCCTAAACCCTAAACCCTAAACCCTAAACCCTAAACCCTAAACCCTAAACCCTAAACCCTAAACCCTAAACCCTAAACCCTAAACCCTAAACCCTAAACCCTAAACCCTAAACCCTAAACCCTAAACCCTAAACCCTAAACCCTAAACCCTAAACCCTAAACCCTAAACCCTAAACCCTAAACCCTAAACCCTAAACCCTAAACCCTAAACCCTAAACCCTAAACCCTAAACCCTAAACCCTAAACCCTAAACCCTAAACCCTAAACCCTAAACCCTAAACCCTAAACCCTAAACCCTAAACCCTAAACCCTAAACCCTAAACCCTAAACCCTAAACCCTAAACCCTAAACCCTAAACCCTAAACCCTAAACCCTAAACCCTAAACCCTAAACCCTAAACCCTAAACCCTAAACCCTAAACCCTAAACCCTAAACCCTAAACCCTAAACCCTAAACCCTAAACCCTAAACCCTAAACCCTAAACCCTAAACCCTAAACCCTAAACCCTAAACCCTAAACCCTAAACCCTAAACCCTAAACCCTAAACCCTAAACCCTAAACCCTAAACCCTAAACCCTAAACCCTAAACCCTAAACCCTAAACCCTAAACCCTAAACCCTAAACCCTAAACCCTAAACCCTAAACCCTAAACCCTAAACCCTAAACCCTAAACCCTAAACCCTAAACCCTAAACCCTAAACCCTAAACCCTAAACCCTAAACCCTAAACCCTAAACCCTAAACCCTAAACCCTAAACCCTAAACCCTAAACCCTAAACCCTAAACCCTAAACCCTAAACCCTAAACCCTAAACCCTAAACCCTAAACCCTAAACCCTAAACCCTAAACCCTAAACCCTAAACCCTAAACCCTAAACCCTAAACCCTAAACCCTAAACCCTAAACCCTAAACCCTAAACCCTAAACCCTAAACCCTAAACCCTAAACCCTAAACCCTAAACCCTAAACCCTAAACCCTAAACCCTAAACCCTAAACCCTAAACCCTAAACCCTAAACCCTAAACCCTAAACCCTAAACCCTAAACCCTAAACCCTAAACCCTAAACCCTAAACCCTAAACCCTAAACCCTAAACCCTAAACCCTAAACCCTAAACCCTAAACCCTAAACCCTAAACCCTAAACCCTAAACCCTAAACCCTAAACCCTAAACCCTAAACCCTAAACCCTAAACCCTAAACCCTAAACCCTAAACCCTAAACCCTAAACCCTAAACCCTAAACCCTAAACCCTAAACCCTAAACCCTAAACCCTAAACCCTAAACCCTAAACCCTAAACCCTAAACCCTAAACCCTAAACCCTAAACCCTAAACCCTAAACCCTAAACCCTAAACCCTAAACCCTAAACCCTAAACCCTAAACCCTAAACCCTAAACCCTAAACCCTAAACCCTAAACCCTAAACCCTAAACCCTAAACCCTAAACCCTAAACCCTAAACCCTAAACCCTAAACCCTAAACCCTAAACCCTAAACCCTAAACCCTAAACCCTAAACCCTAAACCCTAAACCCTAAACCCTAAACCCTAAACCCTAAACCCTAAACCCTAAACCCTAAACCCTAAACCCTAAACCCTAAACCCTAAACCCTAAACCCTAAACCCTAAACCCTAAACCCTAAACCCTAAACCCTAAACCCTAAACCCTAAACCCTAAACCCTAAACCCTAAACCCTAAACCCTAAACCCTAAACCCTAAACCCTAAACCCTAAACCCTAAACCCTAAACCCTAAACCCTAAACCCTAAACCCTAAACCCTAAACCCTAAACCCTAAACCCTAAACCCTAAACCCTAAACCCTAAACCCTAAACCCTAAACCCTAAACCCTAAACCCTAAACCCTAAACCCTAAACCCTAAACCCTAAACCCTAAACCCTAAACCCTAAACCCTAAACCCTAAACCCTAAACCCTAAACCCTAAACCCTAAACCCTAAACCCTAAACCCTAAACCCTAAACCCTAAACCCTAAACCCTAAACCCTAAACCCTAAACCCTAAACCCTAAACCCTAAACCCTAAACCCTAAACCCTAAACCCTAAACCCTAAACCCTAAACCCTAAACCCTAAACCCTAAACCCTAAACCCTAAACCCTAAACCCTAAACCCTAAACCCTAAACCCTAAACCCTAAACCCTAAACCCTAAACCCTAAACCCTAAACCCTAAACCCTAAACCCTAAACCCTAAACCCTAAACCCTAAACCCTAAACCCTAAACCCTAAACCCTAAACCCTAAACCCTAAACCCTAAACCCTAAACCCTAAACCCTAAACCCTAAACCCTAAACCCTAAACCCTAAACCCTAAACCCTAAACCCTAAACCCTAAACCCTAAACCCTAAACCCTAAACCCTAAACCCTAAACCCTAAACCCTAAACCCTAAACCCTAAACCCTAAACCCTAAACCCTAAACCCTAAACCCTAAACCCTAAACCCTAAACCCTAAACCCTAAACCCTAAACCCTAAACCCTAAACCCTAAACCCTAAACCCTAAACCCTAAACCCTAAACCCTAAACCCTAAACCCTAAACCCTAAACCCTAAACCCTAAACC
Source organism: Oryza australiensis (assembly GCA_019925245.2). Classification (NCBI taxonomy): domain Eukaryota; kingdom Viridiplantae; phylum Streptophyta; class Magnoliopsida; order Poales; family Poaceae; genus Oryza; species Oryza australiensis. The sequence continues at coordinate 2,824,622 of JAIFGZ020000223.1, read as the reverse complement.
CTAAACCCTAAACCCTAAACCCTAAACCCTAAACCCTAAACCCTAAACCCTAAACCCTAAACCCTAAACCCTAAACCCTAAACCCTAAACCCTAAACCCTAAACCCTAAACCCTAAACCCTAAACCCTAAACCCTAAACCCTAAACCCTAAACCCTAAACCCTAAACCCTAAACCCTAAACCCTAAACCCTAAACCCTAAACCCTAAACCCTAAACCCTAAACCCTAAACCCTAAACCCTAAACCCTAAACCCTAAACCCTAAACCCTAAACCCTAAACCCTAAACCCTAAACCCTAAACCCTAAACCCTAAACCCTAAACCCTAAACCCTAAACCCTAAACCCTAAACCCTAAACCCTAAACCCTAAACCCTAAACCCTAAACCCTAAACCCTAAACCCTAAACCCTAAACCCTAAACCCTAAACCCTAAACCCTAAACCCTAAACCCTAAACCCTAAACCCTAAACCCTAAACCCTAAACCCTAAACCCTAAACCCTAAACCCTAAACCCTAAACCCTAAACCCTAAACCCTAAACCCTAAACCCTAAACCCTAAACCCTAAACCCTAAACCCTAAACCCTAAACCCTAAACCCTAAACCCTAAACCCTAAACCCTAAACCCTAAACCCTAAACCCTAAACCCTAAACCCTAAACCCTAAACCCTAAACCCTAAACCCTAAACCCTAAACCCTAAACCCTAAACCCTAAACCCTAAACCCTAAACCCTAAACCCTAAACCCTAAACCCTAAACCCTAAACCCTAAACCCTAAACCCTAAACCCTAAACCCTAAACCCTAAACCCTAAACCCTAAACCCTAAACCCTAAACCCTAAACCCTAAACCCTAAACCCTAAACCCTAAACCCTAAACCCTAAACCCTAAACCCTAAACCCTAAACCCTAAACCCTAAACCCTAAACCCTAAACCCTAAACCCTAAACCCTAAACCCTAAACCCTAAACCCTAAACCCTAAACCCTAAACCCTAAACCCTAAACCCTAAACCCTAAACCCTAAACCCTAAACCCTAAACCCTAAACCCTAAACCCTAAACCCTAAACCCTAAACCCTAAACCCTAAACCCTAAACCCTAAACCCTAAACCCTAAACCCTAAACCCTAAACCCTAAACCCTAAACCCTAAACCCTAAACCCTAAACCCTAAACCCTAAACCCTAAACCCTAAACCCTAAACCCTAAACCCTAAACCCTAAACCCTAAACCCTAAACCCTAAACCCTAAACCCTAAACCCTAAACCCTAAACCCTAAACCCTAAACCCTAAACCCTAAACCCTAAACCCTAAACCCTAAACCCTAAACCCTAAACCCTAAACCCTAAACCCTAAACCCTAAACCCTAAACCCTAAACCCTAAACCCTAAACCCTAAACCCTAAACCCTAAACCCTAAACCCTAAACCCTAAACCCTAAACCCTAAACCCTAAACCCTAAACCCTAAACCCTAAACCCTAAACCCTAAACCCTAAACCCTAAACCCTAAACCCTAAACCCTAAACCCTAAACCCTAAACCCTAAACCCTAAACCCTAAACCCTAAACCCTAAACCCTAAACCCTAAACCCTAAACCCTAAACCCTAAACCCTAAACCCTAAACCCTAAACCCTAAACCCTAAACCCTAAACCCTAAACCCTAAACCCTAAACCCTAAACCCTAAACCCTAAACCCTAAACCCTAAACCCTAAACCCTAAACCCTAAACCCTAAACCCTAAACCCTAAACCCTAAACCCTAAACCCTAAACCCTAAACCCTAAACCCTAAACCCTAAACCCTAAACCCTAAACCCTAAACCCTAAACCCTAAACCCTAAACCCTAAACCCTAAACCCTAAACCCTAAACCCTAAACCCTAAACCCTAAACCCTAAACCCTAAACCCTAAACCCTAAACCCTAAACCCTAAACCCTAAACCCTAAACCCTAAACCCTAAACCCTAAACCCTAAACCCTAAACCCTAAACCCTAAACCCTAAACCCTAAACCCTAAACCCTAAACCCTAAACCCTAAACCCTAAACCCTAAACCCTAAACCCTAAACCCTAAACCCTAAACCCTAAACCCTAAACCCTAAACCCTAAACCCTAAACCCTAAACCCTAAACCCTAAACCCTAAACCCTAAACCCTAAACCCTAAACCCTAAACCCTAAACCCTAAACCCTAAACCCTAAACCCTAAACCCTAAACCCTAAACCCTAAACCCTAAACCCTAAACCCTAAACCCTAAACCCTAAACCCTAAACCCTAAACCCTAAACCCTAAACCCTAAACCCTAAACCCTAAACCCTAAACCCTAAACCCTAAACCCTAAACCCTAAACCCTAAACCCTAAACCCTAAACCCTAAACCCTAAACCCTAAACCCTAAACCCTAAACCCTAAACCCTAAACCCTAAACCCTAAACCCTAAACCCTAAACCCTAAACCCTAAACCCTAAACCCTAAACCCTAAACCCTAAACCCTAAACCCTAAACCCTAAACCCTAAACCCTAAACCCTAAACCCTAAACCCTAAACCCTAAACCCTAAACCCTAAACCCTAAACCCTAAACCCTAAACCCTAAACCCTAAACCCTAAACCCTAAACCCTAAACCCTAAACCCTAAACCCTAAACCCTAAACCCTAAACCCTAAACCCTAAACCCTAAACCCTAAACCCTAAACCCTAAACCCTAAACCCTAAACCCTAAACCCTAAACCCTAAACCCTAAACCCTAAACCCTAAACCCTAAACCCTAAACCCTAAACCCTAAACCCTAAACCCTAAACCCTAAACCCTAAACCCTAAACCCTAAACCCTAAACCCTAAACCCTAAACCCTAAACCCTAAACCCTAAACCCTAAACCCTAAACCCTAAACCCTAAACCCTAAACCCTAAACCCTAAACCCTAAACCCTAAACCCTAAACCCTAAACCCTAAACCCTAAACCCTAAACCCTAAACCCTAAACCCTAAACCCTAAACCCTAAACCCTAAACCCTAAACCCTAAACCCTAAACCCTAAACCCTAAACCCTAAACCCTAAACCCTAAACCCTAAACCCTAAACCCTAAACCCTAAACCCTAAACCCTAAACCCTAAACCCTAAACCCTAAACCCTAAACCCTAAACCCTAAACCCTAAACCCTAAACCCTAAACCCTAAACCCTAAACCCTAAACCCTAAACCCTAAACCCTAAACCCTAAACCCTAAACCCTAAACCCTAAACCCTAAACCCTAAACCCTAAACCCTAAACCCTAAACCCTAAACCCTAAACCCTAAACCCTAAACCCTAAACCCTAAACCCTAAACCCTAAACCCTAAACCCTAAACCCTAAACCCTAAACCCTAAACCCTAAACCCTAAACCCTAAACCCTAAACCCTAAACCCTAAACCCTAAACCCTAAACCCTAAACCCTAAACCCTAAACCCTAAACCCTAAACCCTAAACCCTAAACCCTAAACCCTAAACCCTAAACCCTAAACCCTAAACCCTAAACCCTAAACCCTAAACCCTAAACCCTAAACCCTAAACCCTAAACCCTAAACCCTAAACCCTAAACCCTAAACCCTAAACCCTAAACCCTAAACCCTAAACCCTAAACCCTAAACCCTAAACCCTAAACCCTAAACCCTAAACCCTAAACCCTAAACCCTAAACCCTAAACCCTAAACCCTAAACCCTAAACCCTAAACCCTAAACCCTAAACCCTAAACCCTAAACCCTAAACCCTAAACCCTAAACCCTAAACCCTAAACCCTAAACCCTAAACCCTAAACCCTAAACCCTAAACCCTAAACCCTAAACCCTAAACCCTAAACCCTAAACCCTAAACCCTAAACCCTAAACCCTAAACCCTAAACCCTAAACCCTAAACCCTAAACCCTAAACCCTAAACCCTAAACCCTAAACCCTAAACCCTAAACCCTAAACCCTAAACCCTAAACCCTAAACCCTAAACCCTAAACCCTAAACCCTAAACCCTAAACCCTAAACCCTAAACCCTAAACCCTAAACCCTAAACCCTAAACCCTAAACCCTAAACCCTAAACCCTAAACCCTAAACCCTAAACCCTAAACCCTAAACCCTAAACCCTAAACCCTAAACCCTAAACCCTAAACCCTAAACCCTAAACCCTAAACCCTAAACCCTAAACCCTAAACCCTAAACCCTAAACCCTAAACCCTAAACCCTAAACCCTAAACCCTAAACCCTAAACCCTAAACCCTAAACCCTAAACCCTAAACCCTAAACCCTAAACCCTAAACCCTAAACCCTAAACCCTAAACCCTAAACCCTAAACCCTAAACCCTAAACCCTAAACCCTAAACCCTAAACCCTAAACCCTAAACCCTAAACCCTAAACCCTAAACCCTAAACCCTAAACCCTAAACCCTAAACCCTAAACCCTAAACCCTAAACCCTAAACCCTAAACCCTAAACCCTAAACCCTAAACCCTAAACCCTAAACCCTAAACCCTAAACCCTAAACCCTAAACCCTAAACCCTAAACCCTAAACCCTAAACCCTAAACCCTAAACCCTAAACCCTAAACCCTAAACCCTAAACCCTAAACCCTAAACCCTAAACCCTAAACCCTAAACCCTAAACCCTAAACCCTAAACCCTAAACCCTAAACCCTAAACCCTAAACCCTAAACCCTAAACCCTAAACCCTAAACCCTAAACCCTAAACCCTAAACCCTAAACCCTAAACCCTAAACCCTAAACCCTAAACCCTAAACCCTAAACCCTAAACCCTAAACCCTAAACCCTAAACCCTAAACCCTAAACCCTAAACCCTAAACCCTAAACCCTAAACCCTAAACCCTAAACCCTAAACCCTAAACCCTAAACCCTAAACCCTAAACCCTAAACCCTAAACCCTAAACCCTAAACCCTAAACCCTAAACCCTAAACCCTAAACCCTAAACCCTAAACCCTAAACCCTAAACCCTAAACCCTAAACCCTAAACCCTAAACCCTAAACCCTAAACCCTAAACCCTAAACCCTAAACCCTAAACCCTAAACCCTAAACCCTAAACCCTAAACCCTAAACCCTAAACCCTAAACCCTAAACCCTAAACCCTAAACCCTAAACCCTAAACCCTAAACCCTAAACCCTAAACCCTAAACCCTAAACCCTAAACCCTAAACCCTAAACCCTAAACCCTAAACCCTAAACCCTAAACCCTAAACCCTAAACCCTAAACCCTAAACCCTAAACCCTAAACCCTAAACCCTAAACCCTAAACCCTAAACCCTAAACCCTAAACCCTAAACCCTAAACCCTAAACCCTAAACCCTAAACCCTAAACCCTAAACCCTAAACCCTAAACCCTAAACCCTAAACCCTAAACCCTAAACCCTAAACCCTAAACCCTAAACCCTAAACCCTAAACCCTAAACCCTAAACCCTAAACCCTAAACCCTAAACCCTAAACCCTAAACCCTAAACCCTAAACCCTAAACCCTAAACCCTAAACCCTAAACCCTAAACCCTAAACCCTAAACCCTAAACCCTAAACCCTAAACCCTAAACCCTAAACCCTAAACCCTAAACCCTAAACCCTAAACCCTAAACCCTAAACCCTAAACCCTAAACCCTAAACCCTAAACCCTAAACCCTAAACCCTAAACCCTAAACCCTAAACCCTAAACCCTAAACCCTAAACCCTAAACCCTAAACCCTAAACCCTAAACCCTAAACCCTAAACCCTAAACCCTAAACCCTAAACCCTAAACCCTAAACCCTAAACCCTAAACCCTAAACCCTAAACCCTAAACCCTAAACCCTAAACCCTAAACCCTAAACCCTAAACCCTAAACCCTAAACCCTAAACCCTAAACCCTAAACCCTAAACCCTAAACCCTAAACCCTAAACCCTAAACCCTAAACCCTAAACCCTAAACCCTAAACCCTAAACCCTAAACCCTAAACCCTAAACCCTAAACCCTAAACCCTAAACCCTAAACCCTAAACCCTAAACCCTAAACCCTAAACCCTAAACCCTAAACCCTAAACCCTAAACCCTAAACCCTAAACCCTAAACCCTAAACCCTAAACCCTAAACCCTAAACCCTAAACCCTAAACCCTAAACCCTAAACCCTAAACCCTAAACCCTAAACCCTAAACCCTAAACCCTAAACCCTAAACCCTAAACCCTAAACCCTAAACCCTAAACCCTAAACCCTAAACCCTAAACCCTAAACCCTAAACCCTAAACCCTAAACCCTAAACCCTAAACCCTAAACCCTAAACCCTAAACCCTAAACCCTAAACCCTAAACCCTAAACCCTAAACCCTAAACCCTAAACCCTAAACCCTAAACCCTAAACCCTAAACCCTAAACCCTAAACCCTAAACCCTAAACCCTAAACCCTAAACCCTAAACCCTAAACCCTAAACCCTAAACCCTAAACCCTAAACCCTAAACCCTAAACCCTAAACCCTAAACCCTAAACCCTAAACCCTAAACCCTAAACCCTAAACCCTAAACCCTAAACCCTAAACCCTAAACCCTAAACCCTAAACCCTAAACCCTAAACCCTAAACCCTAAACCCTAAACCCTAAACCCTAAACCCTAAACCCTAAACCCTAAACCCTAAACCCTAAACCCTAAACCCTAAACCCTAAACCCTAAACCCTAAACCCTAAACCCTAAACCCTAAACCCTAAACCCTAAACCCTAAACCCTAAACCCTAAACCCTAAACCCTAAACCCTAAACCCTAAACCCTAAACCCTAAACCCTAAACCCTAAACCCTAAACCCTAAACCCTAAACCCTAAACCCTAAACCCTAAACCCTAAACCCTAAACCCTAAACCCTAAACCCTAAACCCTAAACCCTAAACCCTAAACCCTAAACCCTAAACCCTAAACCCTAAACCCTAAACCCTAAACCCTAAACCCTAAACCCTAAACCCTAAACCCTAAACCCTAAACCCTAAACCCTAAACCCTAAACCCTAAACCCTAAACCCTAAACCCTAAACCCTAAACCCTAAACCCTAAACCCTAAACCCTAAACCCTAAACCCTAAACCCTAAACCCTAAACCCTAAACCCTAAACCCTAAACCCTAAACCCTAAACCCTAAACCCTAAACCCTAAACCCTAAACCCTAAACCCTAAACCCTAAACCCTAAACCCTAAACCCTAAACCCTAAACCCTAAACCCTAAACCCTAAACCCTAAACCCTAAACCCTAAACCCTAAACCCTAAACCCTAAACCCTAAACCCTAAACCCTAAACCCTAAACCCTAAACCCTAAACCCTAAACCCTAAACCCTAAACCCTAAACCCTAAACCCTAAACCCTAAACCCTAAACCCTAAACCCTAAACCCTAAACCCTAAACCCTAAACCCTAAACCCTAAACCCTAAACCCTAAACCCTAAACCCTAAACCCTAAACCCTAAACCCTAAACCCTAAACCCTAAACCCTAAACCCTAAACCCTAAACCCTAAACCCTAAACCCTAAACCCTAAACCCTAAACCCTAAACCCTAAACCCTAAACCCTAAACCCTAAACCCTAAACCCTAAACCCTAAACCCTAAACCCTAAACCCTAAACCCTAAACCCTAAACCCTAAACCCTAAACCCTAAACCCTAAACCCTAAACCCTAAACCCTAAACCCTAAACCCTAAACCCTAAACCCTAAACCCTAAACCCTAAACCCTAAACCCTAAACCCTAAACCCTAAACCCTAAACCCTAAACCCTAAACCCTAAACCCTAAACCCTAAACCCTAAACCCTAAACCCTAAACCCTAAACCCTAAACCCTAAACCCTAAACCCTAAACCCTAAACCCTAAACCCTAAACCCTAAACCCTAAACCCTAAACCCTAAACCCTAAACCCTAAACCCTAAACCCTAAACCCTAAACCCTAAACCCTAAACCCTAAACCCTAAACCCTAAACCCTAAACCCTAAACCCTAAACCCTAAACCCTAAACCCTAAACCCTAAACCCTAAACCCTAAACCCTAAACCCTAAACCCTAAACCCTAAACCCTAAACCCTAAACCCTAAACCCTAAACCCTAAACCCTAAACCCTAAACCCTAAACCCTAAACCCTAAACCCTAAACCCTAAACCCTAAACCCTAAACCCTAAACCCTAAACCCTAAACCCTAAACCCTAAACCCTAAACCCTAAACCCTAAACCCTAAACCCTAAACCCTAAACCCTAAACCCTAAACCCTAAACCCTAAACCCTAAACCCTAAACCCTAAACCCTAAACCCTAAACCCTAAACCCTAAACCCTAAACCCTAAACCCTAAACCCTAAACCCTAAACCCTAAACCCTAAACCCTAAACCCTAAACCCTAAACCCTAAACCCTAAACCCTAAACCCTAAACCCTAAACCCTAAACCCTAAACCCTAAACCCTAAACCCTAAACCCTAAACCCTAAACCCTAAACCCTAAACCCTAAACCCTAAACCCTAAACCCTAAACCCTAAACCCTAAACCCTAAACCCTAAACCCTAAACCCTAAACCCTAAACCCTAAACCCTAAACCCTAAACCCTAAACCCTAAACCCTAAACCCTAAACCCTAAACCCTAAACCCTAAACCCTAAACCCTAAACCCTAAACCCTAAACCCTAAACCCTAAACCCTAAACCCTAAACCCTAAACCCTAAACCCTAAACCCTAAACCCTAAACCCTAAACCCTAAACCCTAAACCCTAAACCCTAAACCCTAAACCCTAAACCCTAAACCCTAAACCCTAAACCCTAAACCCTAAACCCTAAACCCTAAACCCTAAACCCTAAACCCTAAACCCTAAACCCTAAACCCTAAACCCTAAACCCTAAACCCTAAACCCTAAACCCTAAACCCTAAACCCTAAACCCTAAACCCTAAACCCTAAACCCTAAACCCTAAACCCTAAACCCTAAACCCTAAACCCTAAACCCTAAACCCTAAACCCTAAACCCTAAACCCTAAACCCTAAACCCTAAACCCTAAACCCTAAACCCTAAACCCTAAACCCTAAACCCTAAACCCTAAACCCTAAACCCTAAACCCTAAACCCTAAACCCTAAACCCTAAACCCTAAACCCTAAACCCTAAACCCTAAACCCTAAACCCTAAACCCTAAACCCTAAACCCTAAACCCTAAACCCTAAACCCTAAACCCTAAACCCTAAACCCTAAACCCTAAACCCTAAACCCTAAACCCTAAACCCTAAACCCTAAACCCTAAACCCTAAACCCTAAACCCTAAACCCTAAACCCTAAACCCTAAACCCTAAACCCTAAACCCTAAACCCTAAACCCTAAACCCTAAACCCTAAACCCTAAACCCTAAACCCTAAACCCTAAACCCTAAACCCTAAACCCTAAACCCTAAACCCTAAACCCTAAACCCTAAACCCTAAACCCTAAACCCTAAACCCTAAACCCTAAACCCTAAACCCTAAACCCTAAACCCTAAACCCTAAACCCTAAACCCTAAACCCTAAACCCTAAACCCTAAACCCTAAACCCTAAACCCTAAACCCTAAACCCTAAACCCTAAACCCTAAACCCTAAACCCTAAACCCTAAACCCTAAACCCTAAACCCTAAACCCTAAACCCTAAACCCTAAACCCTAAACCCTAA